>WOVY01001460.1:0-137500 GCA_013436015.1 Rhipicephalus annulatus | reverse complement strand
TCATGAAACGGAAATTATGTACGGCATCAGTTGCCTCCACCTCGTAACGTTTTGGTGATCTCGAAGATACATATCAACCTTTCTCGTTCGTGCTTCGCATATCATCGCTTCCCACTTTGTGTGGGATCTGCCATTTTTTTTTGTTTTGTGGTCGACTCTCAACTCTGTTTCCTTCTTTGGAGCACGGACGGCGTTCCCTGGTACATCAAAGGGACAAATTCTGAAGTGTACGTCTTTTTGAAGTGCGATTCGGGGAGACGATACATCCGCCCTTTTATTCAGCCAGGCAACTACCTCCCTATTATACAGGACCAGCAACAGTGGGTATGGCGGACACAATAGTATCGGACATTCTAACGTAGAGGGATTAATAAATGCCTCATGGTGTGCTTTCTAGTACATTCGCGCTGATCACGTTGAGTTTGCAGAAAAATTTTAATAGATCACTTGTTGAATAGCGGCCCCCATTTGTCTCTTTTCTTCGTCCAGAATTGTGCCACGCAACTACTTCCATGATATCGTTTCAATCTGATCGCCTGGCAGTTTAGCTTTAACAAGAAAAATCACTGCTCCTTGTAACACGCAAGAGCTAAAGTTCTACTCTGTAAAGTGCGACTTCGCCTGAAATGCACACTTTTGGACCCAAAATGTCGACAGGAACACGTGCATCATCTTGAAATACATCGTAAGTATCGTCTGCGAGACGTCTAAGAATATTACATGGTCCAAAATAATGACTTACAAGCTTCTCAGAAAAACCTGGTTGTCGGACAGGTATAGACACCCACATTGTGTCGCCAAGGTGTTAAGCCACGTTTCGACGATTGAGGTAGTAACCACACGCATCTGTGTCATTTTGTTTAAATATAAAATAAACGGTTTTTCTAACCGTCACTTGGTGATGGCTACCCCTTTCCACTTGATCGTATTGTTGGTGACTAGCGTTTACGGGAGCTAGCTGACAAGCTTCTTGGACGTACTGAATTCATCTCTGCGTATATAGCAAAATCATCGTTATTATTGCTCGGAATCATTGCTTTGAGCAGGTTCGCACGCCTTCTCAACAAACATGTCGGAAGATGGAAATCACGTTGTTTCTTGCTAAGCAGTATTTTAGGCAAATGAAGTCCTTAGAAGAACCTCGTCTCAGGATTTTTTTGTAAGATTGCTTATATGACAGCATATTTGCTATGGTCCTCTTAAGCCACTTTTTCAGTGTATTGTTCTGCATGTGATAAGCTGCAGTTTTCGATGATATGTAGACCTCAGTTGAACGAAAATCCCAGCACATCCACGGAATGCGTGATAATGATAGGGGCGAAGCATCCGTGAGTCCACCTGCGCTTTCATTCGTCCTTGCGTTCATCTGTGTGACCGTCCGTCTGTCTGTTCATGCGTGTGTCTATGTGTCCATCCGTTCACCTGTGCGTCTGTCGGTCCACCACGCATCCGTCCGTGCGTCCATTCGTGCATGCGTCCATCCATCCGTCCGTCCGTGCGTTGGTTAATTCATGCTTTCATCTGTCCGTCTTGCCTCTATCTGTCTCTCCGTCCGTGCATCTGTCCATCCTCGTTCGTCTAGTGAACTTTCCAAAGCTAAACGAAATGCGGCAAGGCTGGACTAGAGGAGTGGCCGAGTGCACTCTCTTATGGCTTGTGCTTCGTGTCCAGTTCCCCAATTTTAACCACCGCTAGTTCATAGCTCTGCCTCCTAACACTGGCTTAAAAGAATTTTATTTCGAGATTTATCTTACGTACCGTGTGTACACAAAAGCCTATACAATGTTGTTGATGCGTACGTAGAGTGCAAGCTGTTATATATAGCGAAAATAACTTAATTGTGTATGCAGTCTATTTCATATTTACAATTCAAAAATAGCGAAAATTTGGCAACTTGGTGATTTTTTCGGGATGTAGAAATAGCGCGAAAAATATAGAGAAGTGTCATCTCTTCCTCTGTCCTCGCCTATCATTTCGCGCTCTTTCTACATCTCAAGTACATTGCAAAAGTTTGTACAACAAGGACGGCGTATTCATAAAGTACGAGATGATGAAGCCTATATAAACAATAAAGGCTATGTGCACAAACAAAGGAGTTTTTTTACGTTGTAATTTGATGTTCTTGAATCCACCTGTGAGGACAATTTGCTCTTGTGCTACCGTTGTTTTTAAAAATAATGAACGTGTAGACAAGCGTCAAAGCAAAGCCTCCCCTCTCAACATAACTACTTCTTCATTGAGATGCATAACTATTGCGTTTCTTGATCGTTGTAGCAGCGGGAACATGGCTCTCTGAGAGCATCCTTTCAGATGGGCCCGTCCCCTTCGCTTCAATAAGACCAAGGCTTCGATAGCAATTAAAGGTACAGCAAATATATCCCTGTGGTCAGACTTCTACTACATACTTATTTGGAACATACTGGTAACCTTGCGCCAAAAAGTGCGTCCTAAAATGCATTCATGAAAGACATGGTGCAACGTTTTGACACGGCCGCATTGCGGACATCTGGCAGAAGGCGCCGCGCCCCACGCCGCAAGGTGGTCGGCCGTCGGTAGAGCCTACCATTCCCCAAGCAAAATAAAGTCACGAACTTTGGTAAGGAGGGGCGTGTTCGCAGAACTCTGCTACAACCAAGGAGGTTACGCTCAGCGAGTTCAACATGGCAATCTTTCTGGTCCGTTAGTGCTCAAAGTGCGTCTTTCTTATATTAGTTTTTTAGTAAGCATCAAATTCAAGGCAAACTTCATTCCATATTAAGTCACTAGTACTCGTTTCTGTAGGTTATTTATACAGGAAAAACCATCTTTTTATTTATGATTTACTTTAATGGGTTTCCTCCTTGATTGAAATAAGTGCGCGCAACCTGCTCCTCTAGTGCAACTCTGGAGGTGGCTACGTACTAGTACGCACTACTACGACGCACTACTACAACGGCAATGACTACTACTACTACTACTACTACTACTACTACTACTACTACTACTACTACTACTACTACTACTGCATACATCGCGGATGCGCGACCCACGGCTTAAGGAGCTTCACCCCTAAAATATCCTCAATCATTTGCGCTGCAAATGACGTCCATCTATTCGTGACTACGCGCGCAGAGCTTGCTATATGGAAATGGTGCGGGCCGAGGATTGGTTTTTCTTACCTCGCAATAAAGAATGTTCGTTACCGCACATGACGGGCACCATGCCGTACATGGATTCGGGGAACGAAGAAATTTGCGACTTCAGACGCCTCGCTAAGGTGTAAAATTTTTGTTTTGGCATAAATGGTCAGGTATTCTGTCCCGAATACTTTCATTTGTTCTCGGGGGATTACACAGAGAAGGCCACCAAAAGGTGCACTACCATAAGGTCTAATGGTATCCGTGGTGGTGCGATGGGTTGGAGCAGACCCGCGGGCAGAGTTTTGTGGCGCTGGCATACGCGGTAGCTTTTCGCATAGCAATGTACACTAGTTGAAAGTCGTGGCCACTGATACTGCTGGCACACTCTGTTAAGGATGAGCGAACTTGCGCTGGCATAGGTTTGTCAAGGCACGCAAGGATAATATTATAACGAATATTGATAGAGGCAACAAGTAGAAAAGCTGTGTCACTACCACCAACGTTTCTCTCGCAAAGAATGCCTCTTCTCCAACCAAAGAAGAAGAGCTTGCGAGCAATGGGCCGAGTGACTGGGGAGGTTTTGCCTTTTAGGAAATCAATAACTGGGCGAAACATTTTGTTTGCTCGATGTCTTGACTTGAAGTCGAAATCGGTAACTGTTACGAGAAAGTCATCTTCAATGTTTGAGGCCGTTACGGAGTCTGCCACAGGCCCTCGAGAAAGCGCATCGGCATTTTCGTCTTTGAGGTCCGACCTGTACACATTCGTAATGTCGAACCTCTGCAAGCGATTATTCCGCCGAGCGAGACAGCTGCACGGACCTCTGAGATTGACCAGCTAGCACAGCAAGTGGCGCTTAGTCATCATTTTAAGGGGACGAACATAGAGGTAAAGCTGGAATTCGATAGGCACGCACATGACCGCGAAGCGCTCTTTGCCTGAAACAGAATAGCTGCTCTCGGCTCGAGCGGCTGTATGGCTGGTGTACGCTATCGCTTGTTTAATGTCGCCGGGTCGTTGTGTCGACAAGGTGGTAATAAGCATTACAGAGAGTGTCAAGTCTGATGTTGCTGGTATCTTTGTGAACTTCTGTAGCAGCGTAAAGTCCTAAAGCGCCCGTCATGTCGTGCAGGTGAGGCAGGTGAAAAAGTTTACACAAAATCGGCAATAGAACGCGAAAAAACTAGGAAACGGCGTATTGCTCTTCTGTTCAATGAAACAGGGAGCGTGGTGACGACAGCAGTTTTGCCTGGATTAGGCTAAACTCTATCCGCAGTCATGACATGTCCCAGAAATTGCAGCTCTTCATAGAAAAACTTGCACTATGTTCAGCTGTCGGTGTTTCTCATGACGTGCGCTTAAGCTATGACGACGTATCTTCTGTGTGGCATGCAAGGGTCTAAGGGAGGCCTTCCGCACTTTGAGTCCCAGTGCCCTTGACTCCGAAAGCTGCTACCTTCAGTTTACCCAACGCGGACTTCAGAAGCACCCCTGTGCCGTCCCCTCAAAACATGACCCATTGGCTACGGGTCTGCACGCAGATGGTGATCGTGATTGCTGGCGTATAGAGGCTGCACGATGCTGGGCAAGTAGCTTTTCCAGTTATCTTGGCTTCTCCTCAATATGGGATGAGGCTTACAAATGGAAGAACCGCGCAGTCCAAGTTTGCTACGTGTATGCACGGTAAATGGGGCCAGTCTCACTGTATTGATATCAGATGGATGGTCTGTCCGACGTGTGCCAGAGGACAAACCCGGCTTTGGTTCTCAGTGATAATCGAACTCGAAACAAGTGTGCTCTGACTGAATGACGACTGGCGTTATCATTGTCAGGGTCGGTACGTAGGGCATTGTCTAGACTGAGACGTGCAGAATTTCACGGATAGCGAACCCTGGCTGCAAAGAGCCGTGCAAATTTACAAGGCTTACTCGTGTGTATGGAGGTGACTCTTAGTAGACATAAGAGCCACTTTTGCTTTAACAGGCATCGGTTGTAAATGATTGGCGTGCAGCACCCGCTGGACTTAATCACATCTAACACTGGTGATGGAACCTACCTGAGTTTGTCTGGCTCCATTGAACTTTTCCATTTATTCATGGACTACATAGTGGATGACTTCGCTATTCCATTCGGTGATCTGGCTCTCAGAGGATGCGCAAAGTTCAGGAGTTGATGCGGCTTGACTTGATGGTCAAACTAGGAAGACCACTGGTGCAGTGCTTGCTCCTCAGATTCCGCTTCAGTAAAGAACTCGGCTACACTCTTGGGTAGACTTCGCACTATACCAGCAATAATGTTTTCATTTACACAACGCATGAGGCAATGCAACTGTTTTTGTATTGCCATATTCAGATCTGCATGCTTGAAAAGCCGTGTAATGTCGGCCACAAACATGCTAACGGTCTCATTTTTCATCTGGGTGCGTGATTGCAGTGAATAAGTTACACGTTCGTGGTGGTCGGGACTCGTGTAGGTCTCCAGAAGACGATGCTGAAACTTGAGCCAGGATTTAAAATTATCATTTCTACACATAAACCACGCCTGGGCGCCGTCCTTGATGAAAGTGTGCGCGTTTCGGATCTTTGCGGTGTCATCACGTAATTTATCGCTCTGACACTTTCAAAGTCACCAAAACAGACACCAACATCTCTACACTACTCCATTAAAGTGACTAGGCATCAGCGGATTATGAACGGTGCAGCAGATCGGCGAAGTTGAGTTTGAAGCTTGCACTACAGCTTGTGACAACGCCATATTTACTGTGTCAGTTACCTGTGCCGGTGTTTGTTGTGGTAGGCCTCGTCGACAAGGGGTTGCTTTGTGAACAGGGGGGTCCATTTGCGCTGGCTTTGTGACTTGTCTGCTGGATTGGTTGTTGGAGTTATGCGCATGGAGTCAATCTTGAGTTGTTGTATGCAGCTCATTCACCAATCTTTTCAAGTTTCTGACAAAAGTATGGTCTGTTGGGCTTATTGGTTAGACAGGTCAAGAAGCGGTTGAGGCAGACCTCCTTTGTTCAACCCTTGGTACTCTCACGAGCACACTATGTGGCAATAGGTCTCAGGTGCATGTAGGCCTTGTCAAATACTGGACAAGTCTAAAACATTATTTGTTCGAAGATGCACCCTTCGTGGTGACTATGTGTTGGAACCTAATTTGCGAAAAAATTTTTGGTGATACAACATTCGGCGTTCAAAGCGGACTCGTTCTAGATATTAGGGTCGATATACTGCTCGACTTTTGACGTTGAGCACCCTTTCATAGGTAATCTATATGGAATATATAGTAACTGAGTTACATCGCAAGGAAGCTACGGGAAAATGTTTTGCACTCTTCCACACCTTCGTGCTGTGGCAACTTTATTCACTATCCCAGCACTTTATAGAACTATTGCGAATGCGTGCTGTCAGCTGAGGTGAGGCTGATACTCGAACCGTTACAAAAGAGGAAAACAACAAATCAATCATGAGCCCGTTTGTACTCGTGCCACATTCACTCGAATGCAACTATTGAACACTTTTGCACTGAAGAAAGAGTGGCGGTGAATAATTGTATAAAGTTTCGCGGTGGTGGCTTTACGGCCATAGGTGTAACTTAATTTTTTAAAGTTAGTGCACTTAATGCTGAAGCCATTGTGAAGGATCACCGGAAGATACAAATAGCGTGATCTCTTTGTTCGTGCTGCTGCTTTTGTTTGAGATTAAATGTCACACGTACGATTAGCACGCACGCTAACAAAATAGTACCTACTCTCTTAGACAAAGAAGTAGTCTTCGTGCCTCCTTTTAAGAGCTCCTACCTTGCCACGTATTTCCTCCCTTCAAATAGACTCATCAGAACTTTCGAGGATTCCTATAGGAGATGACGTGCTTCTTTGCAGTGAGTCATATAAGTTGCAAACTAAAAGTTTCGAAATACTGGTTTTTATCATGGTTGTTCCATGTCAACAGTTTGAAAGTTTACTTTGAATTATTAAGCATGTTCTCTGATAACTCCCTAAAGATGTCACTCTAACGCACTTCTCATCGACATCACGCTATATCTTTGTTGTTATTCCCATACCGTTCATCTCAATTCAACACATTTTTTGAAGTGGTGGAAACAAGCGCAAGCTCTCTACTGCAATCTCGTTGATCGGCCTACCTGGAATTGTGTTCCTGGATGAGCCGTACGCTGGCGTCGACGTCCTCGCCAGGACCCATATCCAAAAGCGACTCATTGGTATCAAGGAGCGAACAAAATGCAGCATGGTGCTTACTTCACACAGGTATCACTTATTTTCTTGTCTTCTTAGTACCGCTCACGCTAGTAAAAGTAACTATTTACAGTTACTTTTAAAATAGTCCGCGAGAAAACAGACTGAGATAATCCCTTTGCGATGTCACTCAAGGTGCGCTCGATTCAACGATCAAAAAAGACCTTTCAGACAGGCTTTGCAACGTGTTCATGAGTGACCATTTAGCCCTGCCCACTCCTTTCTTTCTACTTTCGTGTTACCGTCTCCTTAAATGACACTGTTCTCTTGCGCTAAGCGCGCTCGAATGACGGAGAACTATACGTAGGTAATCTTAGAAACTCCTGGTCACATTAGCCACTCAACGCGAATATCAGAGCTAGTTTTTGGATTCACATTGCCGCTAGCGATAACGCTGAAATTTTCGAAGACACGTGCGAAAACCCGATGCGGTCCCTTCCTTGTTTATGTTCCGACAGCTGATGATGCATCCGCCAATATCAGTACACAGCGTGCGTCATTTTCTCTCGCTTCAGGTTCCCGGCCGCAGGTTCGGTCAATTAAACACTTCCATTTTTGACACGTCGACGGTGGCCTTCATCGACGTGATAAGCACGTGTCAATATCTTTGTCAACTACAGCTTATCAACACAAATCTGGTGTTGGTGTCGATGCTTCTCATCTATAAAGAATGAATTAGATTGATAATGAGCATGCATTTTTTTTGAAAAATGATAGTATGAAGTTTGAAAAAAACTGTGGAACAACCGGCGAGAACAAAAACGCGAAAGAGAAACACGCACAGAAAACACAGTGACAGCCAGGAATGAAAGGAAAGCTTAGAGAGCTAGGGTATGCAGAGCTGCCCTGAAGCAGATTGCATCACAAGTGAGCTACGATTCGCGCTTTCTGGACGTGATGCTGAAGCCAGTGCTATTATCCTGCTGTCGATTAAGTGACTTCCAGAGGAGTAGGACCAAGTGGATGCCATAAAAAGTGGGCACGCAAGAAGGCACATGTGAGATGCTAAAAGACCCGTGAGGGAACTGGGTAGCGCCCAACGGGACTTCAACGGGATGGTACACTGTTACACACGCAAATATTTTATCCACCTTCTTTCTGTTGCTTGCGCGAATGCCGGAGCTTCCGTCTATAATTCGATCACTTGAAGAGCCCGTACCGTATCAGCTTCTTCGGCTCTGAGCTCCGGGTTGTCACGACGCTGACGTCTCTTTTCGGGTTCTCGAGCTCTAAGCTCTGAGCCAGATTTACTGACAGCCCACGCTGCATCTGCTTTGCGATCCCTCTGCTCAGCCGCCTTGCCTTCATATTATCGAAACGCGCTGACGAACGACTGTCCAAAGAGAGAGAAAGCGCGCGAGAGCAAGTGGAGGTAACTGCGGTTCGTAATGCTGGCCCTCTAGTGGTATTACACCAAACTAGAAGACGCACCGCTATGGAGCGAGCGCAGCAGAGCCATAGATAGTTTTGCTTTCAAACAAGAAGTGAGAGATACAGCTGTGAATTCGTTGAGCACTCCGAGTACTAGCGGGTAGCTACGGTAAGGAGAAACGGGGTCAAACTTTCGTCACACTTAGCTACAAGATGCTTTACTGCTTAAACATGGATGATAGTTCTAACAAAAGAATCTGAATAACATAAATGTAAAACGTGTCTTAACAGAAGTTGTGAAATTATAATATTAGTTGATAGATGAGAGCTTGATCTGCATTTAGTTATGTTTATTAGCTAGTGCATGTTTAACGTCAATGCACCGAGATGGTGGCAAAGCTTGTGCAGCTCAATCAGACTCGCTCAATAAATGCATGTTACGCTTTCAACTCACTCGTAAACACACTGACAATTTTTTTACTGACCGGACTCATTCGGCACTTGTAGCATTCATTGAAGGTATTGTAGCGACGCGGCCACCACCACGCACCCCCGCTGTCATAAAAAACCTGCGGAGTAGCATTCCAAGCAACGGTCCACTCTTCTCTCTGTTTCTCCTTCGTTTTTTTCACTCTTGCCACTTCAGGTGCACTGCGTTCACCTGCTCTATCTTCGACTCGCTGGTTGAAAGAAAAATGTAGACGTTGTTACTCAAAAAAAGCATCTCCTTCTCATACAACTTGGCTCTACAAATTGGTATCCCATAGTCTTTCGCGGCACTGCCGAAATATTGTAGAGAGATGCAGAGCAACGAGACGCAAATAAAAATGGAAGCTACTGGCACGACCAATCATGACGTCTCTATTGTCTCCCTCCTACTACCAGCTAATTGGAACGGCGACCCTTCAATCTGGCTCATTCAAGCTCCCACAATTCATGCTCTCTGGCACGTGCACGGAACAACGTAAGTACCATCTCGTTAATTCGGCGCTGTGACCAGCTGCTGCTGAAAAAGTATTTTACCTGCTTTCCGGACCCCCCTCCACCACACCGTACAGCACTCTCAAGGCTGCTCTGCTGAAACGAACGACGGCATCACAGTGTTCACGCATATAGCAGTTGCTCTCCGTGGAGGAATTATGCGACCGCCGGCCCAGCCAGCTTCTTCGTCGTATGCGTCAACTCACGAGCGGCAACACCACCCCTACTGACGAGAGCTTGTTGCGAGAACTGTTTCTGCAGCGCCGTCGTGGCAATGTGCACGTGGTACTAGCCACTGCATTCACGTTGGACCTCATGGGTTTGGCCTGCCTGGCGAACAAGGCCTTGAAGGTGGCCTCGGCACCTGTGTGCAACGTCATGCCGTCATATAACAACGTGATTGGCGCTCCACAAACACTATCTCACCCCGCTTCTCCAATCGACACGCTTTGCGATCACCTGGTACTAGCTACTGCGTTCACGTCGGACCTCAATCGTTTGGCCAGCCTGGCGGACAAGGCCTTCAAGGTGGACACGCCGTCATTCAACAACGAGAGTACCGCTCCACAAACAACATCTGACCATGATTCTCCCATCTACGTGTTTTGCGATCACCTAAAACAACTGGTTCGTGTCGCGGAGCGTCATTAAGGGCCGAACCTCATAAGCGCGAAAATGCACGCGACAGCGACGAGCGACGCTATGAGCGACGAAACAGGGCGTTCGCGCGACGTGTCGCATGCTCGTTTTCGCGCGATCGCTCGGCTCTCCAGATTTGGAAACCGTCACTCATCGCCCGGAAGTGCTGGGCTAAAGCAGCCAATAGCAAAATACCGGAAAAGAAAGACTACATAGGTGCACGTGACCCTGTCCGAGTCACGTATGCGCAACAAGAAATAATGTAATGTTTATTACGCATGTGCATATAAAAAAGTGCTGCAAGGCAATATTAAGCACTTTCCGTTTCACTACACAACAATATATCTTATTTTTATATTGCATACCGCTCGCTACGCGGTTTTCTTGGTGCGAGTAGACGGCCCCATGCCAGCAACAGTGGAATTCGCTCACCGAAGCCGTCGCGTGAATGAGGTTTGCCTGCGCTAACGACTGATTGCGCGAAGCCGATCTACGTCGCGTCGCTTGTCGCTGTCGCGTGCATTTTCGCGCTTATGAGGTTTGGCCTGAAACCACTCCACGTCCAAGAAACCGCAGCCGAAGCTGCCCGCGTTATGAAACCGCACAACGCTTTCGGTCCCCACACCACTATCACCGTTTTCAACAGGACGCTCGTAACTGCCCTTTGTTGTGGCAGGGAAACAGGCAGGCTGACCATTGACATCGCCGGCTGGTCTAGGACAACCCAAAAGTCGTTTTTTTTCCGTCATGGACAAAATCACAGGCCAGCAGTACCCAGTGGACCCTGGTGCAGAAGTCAGCATTATTACGGCTCAGAAATCTGACCGAACAATGAACAATACTGCTGATCTTCTTGCTGCAAGCTGTCAACGGTAGCAAGATCCCCGTATGCAGATCGCGGAGGCTCGCTCTAAGGCGGGCTTGCGCCACGCGTTCGCAGTTGCCGACGTACGTCGTGCCCTCATTGGTGCCGACTTCCTAAACCACCATGGACTCTGGTCGATGTGAAATGGCAACGCCTTCTAGACACTACTGCACTGCACTCTGTTCATGGTGTTGTTTCCCATGACTCGAACATAATCACCCCAACTACAAGAGAGGCCGACGACTGTTTTGCAAGACTTCAAGAATTCCCCAGCAGCACGCAACAACCTGACTTGGCAAAACCTATGCAACATGATATCCGCCAACATGTTATCACCACTGGTCAACCTGTTTTCGCTCGCTCACGGCGACTTGGTCTATATAGGCTCAAAATAACCAGGGCTGAGTTTGAACACATGTAAGAACTTGGAATAATACGAGCATCATCGAGCAGCTGGGCATCTCCTCTCCACCTCGTCCCCAGAAAGCCAGATAACTGGAGACTCTGCGGAGACTACCGTTCCCTGAACGCAAAAACTATCCCTGACCGGTATACTCTGCCTAACATTCAGAATTTAACATCAGCTCTACATGGCACAACGGTGTTCTGTCAAATGGACTTAGTCAAAGCCTTTCACCCAATTCCTGTTGCTGCATAAGATGGTCAAAAGATGGCAAGTACCACCCAATTTTGAGTTTTTGAGTTTCTGAGAATGTCATTCAGCTTCCGCATTGCTTCACAAACGTCCGAGCGGTTGATTGGCACGGTCATACGTGGTGTGCCGTTTGTGTTCGCCAATGTGGACGATCTGCTGGTGGCAAGCTCATTCCTCTAGGAGCACTTGCAACGTCTTCGTCAACTTTCTGGGTGCCTCTCAGCCAACAGACTCGTTGTGAACACTGCAAAAATTATATAGCAGCGTCATCTCTTAATTTTTTGGGCCATTGGTCAGACAGCATTGAAATTAGCCCCTTTCTTGACAAAGTGAAACCAATCGTCGAGTTCCCCAAGACTACATCAATAACCAAGCTGCACCAGCTTCCAAAGCTTCTAACTTTCTACCGCCGATTTATTAGGAACTACGCTACACTGTTAGAGCCCCTCAACAATTTTCTCTGAGGCAAACTCTCGGAAACTGCGCTACAATAGAACACCGCTGCAGAAGAAGATTTCAACTCCATCAAGAACACTTTGGCTGAAGCCACACTGCTGACGCACCATAATCCCAGTTATCCCTTGCCGCTCATGACGAATGCCTCTTGATACACTTGGTGTCGCACTGCAGCAAATAGTGAACAATCAGTGTTAGCTCCTTGCCTTTTTTTGAAGCGAATGACCTCTTCCCAAAGAAACTAGAGCGTTTTCGGCCCTGAGTTGCTCGCTATATTTCTCGCCGTGTGCCATTTTCTACACCTACTTGAAGGCCGCTCTTTTACAAACTTCACTGATCACAAAACTCTCAATTATTCAGTCAGACGATCTGACTCACTGTACATATCGCACGAGGTGCGCCAGCTCACCTTCATCTAGGAGTATTCAACTTATATACACCCCATCAGTGGTGTTGACAACGCTTCAGCTGACGCTCTGAGTCGTGCGAATGTCATCACCCGCAGTCGGTTCAAAGCCTTAACCTCAACACCGTTTTCATTCAGACTCCCGAATCAGGCTGCAGCTCAATGAAAAGACACTGAGCTTGAACACCTAAGCGAAGTGTCCACATCACTTCAGCTCGAACTCATCATGTTTGGAGATGCACCAATTATTGGTGACTCCTCTACAAGCGAACCCACACTACTTCAAATCAACCATTTCCGTAAGAAAATATTCGACGACTATCAGAGCCTTTCTACCGTGGAATTCGTCCTTCCCAAAAGCTTGTTCTATTAGGCTTTGTCTGGCCGGGCATGAACACCAACATTAGAGGTTGGGTTCATGTGTGTGCATCGTGTCAGCGCGCCGAAGTAGAATGATACGCTGTTCCTCCATCAAAGCTCTTCTTGCAACCCGAAGAACGTTTCGCCGTTGTCCATATTGACATTCTTGGCTCGTTAACCTAATGTGGTGGCTATCACTACCTTCTTACATGTGTAGATCGATTCACCACCGGACCCCAAGCGACTCCTATCTCCGATATGTCTGCAGCTATAATTGCGGTGGCTTTAGCTTCTACCTGGATATCCCAATTTGGCTGTCCGACAACGATCGTGGCGGACCGAAACGCCAGTTTGAACCTCCCCTTTTTCGGAGCCCCTGAAACTTCTTGGTATTTCGCGCCTGCGCACAGCGTCATAACGTCCGCAAACAAATGGCCTCGTCGAAAGATTTCACCGGCACCTCAAAGCAGCACTCACCGCACACGGTTACCGCGACAGGTGGGTTGACCACTCCCCGCTCCCACCATACGAAATTCGAATTTCTTTCAAAGAGGAACTTTTCCGCTCCACTTCCGAGCTTGTTTATGGCACTTCGCCTGCCTGCCGACTTCTTCGAAGAAAGCAGCCGTGACATCCAGCTAACAGCAACAGAGTACGTCGACCAGCTGCGCAACGTCTTTCGACACATTCGTCCGCAGCCTACACGCAGCCAGTCACGTGCAGCGTACATCGCTCAGGACTTAAAAGCAGCGACACACGTGTTCGTGTGGTACGGCCCTGTGTGCGCCCCGCTTCAACCACACCACCTCGGCCCCTTCTGTTTGTTAGAGCACTGGCCTGCTAAATTCGCCAAGGACATCGATTGGACGCGACACAATCGTGCTCGAGCGGCTCAAGCCAGTGTTCAGGGAAGCGCCCGATCCTAATTGCCTCGCCGTGGCTCGCTCTATTCGACACATGGTCACCTACTCTCCAGTCGTCCATCACTGCGCCGCGTTCCCTGGGATGACACTTCAACTGAGAATAGTTCGTCGCACCAGCTTCCTCTTTGAGGGGGGAGCATTCTGTAGTGACGCAGTCACCAGCGCGCACCCTCACTGCCATAACGAAATCTGCAGAGCAGCACTCCAAGCAACTTACTGCTTTTCTCTCTGTTTCTCCTTCGTCTCTTTCACATTTGCCCCTTCTGGTGCACCGGGTGCACCTGCTCTATCTTTTACTCTCTGGCTGACAGAATAAGGTAGACGTTTTACTGAAAAGACGTCTCCGTCTCGTACAACCTTGCTCTAAAGTACGTAACTGAAACATAGATTGAGAGAGAGACAGATGTTGTCCACCATTTATTATCCCAGTCCCCACGTCTTCTTCTTTTTCTTGCCGCTGTTGCCTTTTCGATGCTTCAGGCAAGAACCACTTTACTCTCCCGGACTTTATTGTTCAAACGTCCTGTAGTGTTATTTAATTATCTTAGCAATTGAGGAGCATTCCATCTGTCTGAAAAGTCCCTGGTACCAGAAGGTCTTGAAGATATCATGTTGCGAAGCCTCTTTGATATCGTTAAAGGGTTCGTAAAACTTACCTTTGCGTTTCTTAACTCCTTTGTGGACTAGAAGGAAGTTTCCTGGTTGTTTGTCTGGCATGTCCCTACTACGCCTGCTGTGGAGGTTCTTCATTGTTCTTTGTAAGCTTCTTGCTTGTTTAGAAGATTTCTTTCTCTCGAAAAGGACCACGTTTTCACACTAGCACAGTCCTTGAAGCTGTAAAGAACGAACTGCATCCAAGACCGCTTGTACGCGTACGATTGAGGTGTCTGACGGTGGCTTTAGGACATCATTTCCAACCCCATGGAAAGTTTAGGTGCATCTTCATGCACTGCTTCACGTCTTGAATAGAACGCTCAGCAAGATCATTGGCAGCTGGATGATAACGGGGTCCAAACTTGGTTTTCATGCCGTGATCGTTCACCTATTCTGAACGCTTTTTGCTTTTGAAAACAGGGCCGTTGTCACACACCAATCTCTTCGTATTTTCAAAATATTACGCCTTTAGTAGACTAGTGATGCTGTTAGCATCTTCCTTTCAAGCTGTGGCTGTAACTTTTCTCAGGTAATAATCAGTAGCAGGCACGAAAACATGCATCTTCCTAGCTTCTTTCCCGTTCTTTTTGACCTCTGCGAAGTCCAACTGAATAACGTCGAATGAGACATTCGAGTGCTCTGTTGGTATAATGATGTCCGTAGGCTCCTTGAACTTGACTTTCTTCGTTTGATAATCGTGACTTGTGCGGATGTAATTTATGATGTCATGAACTCTACTCAGAAACACCACCTTTTCCTGGAAGAAAATACTTTTTTTGACTTCACTCCGGTGCTCTTTGTGAGTTTTATGAGTAAACTAGTATGCCGTCAGTGTAAACAATTCAGAATGTGCTGATATAGGGCTTTCGTGTTGTGTTCATGATCTTTTGAAACCAGGCTGGGGAATTCTTTCGTCAGAACAGTACCCTGTTATATTCATAAATGTGAAACGGCGTTATAAACGCAATGTACTTTTTTGTGTCAACCGTGATTGAAATCAATCGGAGACCTTCGGAAACGCCCAATCTTCAAAAAACAACAACAACTACCAGTTTTATCAACAATGTAATCAATCTCGGCATTGGGTGTAGTGTGAGTTCAGTTCGTTTGTTAAGAGCCCTGTATTCTGAACAGAGATGAAAATGCCATCTTTTCAAGAGACATAGTCATGGGTTGCACAAATGGCGACACAAAAGTTCGAATATGCTACCATGTAGCGCTGCTTGCAAGTTCACTTTTAATCAATTTTTTCTCTGGACATATTGAATGGAGTTCTTCGAACGACCACTTTTGTTTATGACGTCAAAAGAAACCTCATGGCATTTATTTTCTGGAGTGTGATATCCTATGCACAAAAGCTCTGAGTAATTGGTTGGTATATCTTGCCCGTAGTAAACTTGTGCAGGCGACCCTGTGTTGTTTCTCTCCTGCAGCGTGGCCTTCGGCTACAACTTCATCGGCCAGTAAGTGTTCATCGTTAACGTTTTTATATCAGACTGAGATAATAGAACTTGTATGTAACATCCGGCAGCACCAACAGGCTGGTTTCAATTCTGTGACCTTGAAATTTGAGAAGTACAGACGCCTACCCATTGCGTAAACTCACAATTTAAACAAATCTCTGAAAGCAGAGGTCCTTTCCAGCATGCACGGCGCTTACATCCACGAGCCTCTTCTTTATTATCGTCACGAATGCTCCACTGTTGATGCGGCCTTTCATTTCCACGTCATATCTTTGACGTGAAGCTTACAAGTGTATATGGCGTACACATCCTACACACCGGTCATGCGGGTCTTTTTCTCGCCTTTGTTTCCCTTGGCGATAATACTTGAAGGACTGTGCATCATATTGGTCACTGATGTTAATAGAGCTAGAAGAATGGTGTAAGCTTTCTTTCAGACAGAAGGCTGAGAAAGGCAACCTAAATATCTTTTCATTAGCCCTAACGCCATGTAGAGCCGTCAGTTGAGTTGAGTCAGAACCCTGTACTATTTTACAGGGTGGTAGTTTTGGCGGGGATTTAGCTGTTGGCAAGATGAATTCCAGGCATTGTAGAAGATCTTCGAAAGCACTTGTTTTTTTTATCCGAACTTGGTTGCATACATCGGCACATGGCCCTTGCATATTTAGAGCTACAGCTGTGGAAGGTGCAAGGTTAGGCTCCGCTTCGCACAACAGGCACCGTTATTGAAGAAAGTATTTCACTGATGAGCCACACTGGTAGGTAAAGCACTGAGCGGCATCGTCACATCCAACAGTGTTTCAATAGAAAATTTTTTCAATAATGTTAATATGCTGGTCGCTCAAGTAGAAGTGGCCTGTCGTATCAAAAACTAGCTACCCTACCTACGTAGCGGCACATATACTCAACCTTCTGGCCATCTTATACCGCACCATTTTTTCACATTCACATTTATAAAACTCAAGCCAGTAGTTCGGACTTGTGGAGCGTTCGTAAAAAATCACAGCAAATCCACGAAGTAAATTATGATGAGTGGGGGAAGCGTCCTTCTGTCAGTGCTTCAATTTGTCCGTCCGCCCCTCAACTTGTGCGTTCATCTGTCTGTGAATCTGTCCGTCCATGCGTCTGTCCATCTGTGTGTCTGTCTGGTCATCAGTCTGTGGGGGCATCTGTCCGTCAATCTATATGTCTGTCTGTCCGACCATCTATGTCTGTCTGTTCGCCCATCCACCCATCGGAACCTGCTATCTTATCGAACTCGGTCACGAACCACGACGAGCTAGAGGAGACCAACCCACGGATTCAGGAGCTTCGCTCCTAGTATTTGGTTGCTCTTCTTTTCTTCAGTGGTTATACAATACCAATGCGTTTGCGACCATTTAGTCCACTACTTAATCTGTCGTTGCTGTCGTTTGATGCAATTTATGGGAACGCTCACCTCCGCCAAATTTTTCTCCTGAACGGTGCGTCGGCGCGAAGGCTCGAAGACCCAGTCCGCGAGCTCCTTCAGCTACGAATCCAGACTGGCGGATCCCATCTCAAGAAGATCTTTACGGCTGATTGAAGCTCCTTACGGCGCCAATCCAATGACGTAAGTTTTTGTAACATCCTGGGCAAGGCTCTTTTCTGGCTCACCTTGCACATGGAAGCTGCAAAATTTTATTCCAGTTGACGACGTTCGGTCAGCGAAGAATGTCACCCATATGTTCGCTCGACGGCTGCACAAAAATGTGGCGTTCTCTGAAGGTAATTAACTCAAAGCTTGAGCAACAGAGCGACAGATCTTGTTCGCTATTTATTTTCTCTGTACCCCCTTCCTCATCTTTCTTCTCTTCATCTTCCCGCTCATGCCTTCTTTTCGGTGCTTGAGGCACGAACCACTTCAATACCCACGACGTTACTTCGATCAAACTCACTCAGACTTCAACTCGCTACAACACTCACCCGGGCTCACTCAGACTCAGACTGACGGCTTAATCGAGGGTGAGTGACTCCGAGTAAGCGGACACTTATATTTGCTATCCTTCAACTAGTTATTTAAAAGCTTGTGTCGTTGCTCTTTAACACTAATATCTAACGTAATCTATGATCATTTGAACCCGATTGGCATAATATCTTCCAACACACGTTATGACTCAGGTCATTTTTCTAGTAAGAGATGAAAACAGAAGAATTATTCATCAAGGTTTTCTCTGGGAGGGTTGGTGAGGGGGAGATCAAAGCTTGCTCCAACCTAATTCGCACCTGGTACGAATCAATATTTTCGCGGGGTAGTGACATCGACGAAGGAAGCAGAGAGCACTTTGATGATTAAACTGTATGTTCGGCCGAGCTTGTGGCCATTCAACGAAACATCAGAATACATACCGGCACTGAGAACGGCGAACTGAGCGCTGGCCATTGATCACCTCACAAGTGGCAAAGCGTCGGCCCTTATAATTGTGCCCTCGAACATTCTTTTTTATCACTCACTGGTAAGCACGCAAAACCGGGAATAATTAAGAGTGTTCGTGTCTTGCGCGCAATCTTAGCAGAATTATCTACAATAATCGTGATCCTTCTTGTACAGTTAGGCGCAGTTGGCGCTGAGCATTTCTGACAGCGTTTCAGGACGAAAATTCAATTAAAGAAGAGTAAAAGTAACAAATGCACGTAGTGGCGCCCCTTTTTAAAGAGTATCATCTCGGTGCCTGAAACAGGACACAGGGAACAATGCATGCATACAACTAAGCAAAAAAAGTAGAGTAATCATACAACACTATATTATAGAAATAAAAACAGAGTATGGTTCTAAGTTTTCTTCGCGTTAACAAAACGGCATGACGCGTACGACATGAACGACTTCAGTTCACGCGCGCCGCTGTTGAGAGTTTGTAATTTCGTCGGTGACAACCTCGTAGTCGGGTATACCGAGATGGCGAACTGCATTGTGTGGTATGTAGCACGTCACAGCAGTTTTTTTGCTTAGAGCACGTCGGCGTATCAGCGTCCATACCCAGATGTGGCAACCGGGTTGGTATTCAACGAAGCCTAGTCGAAGATTGTAACGACAACTGTATATTGTCTGCTGGTCTTCGATGTGGAGATGGGCGAGTTTTTGAGCTGCTTCGGCGCAACGGAAATAGACAGTCACGCCAATGTAGTCTTCGTCGCTGACATTGGGTAACATGACACGGAGAGGCGTGGCTTGGCTCCTTTCATAAACCAATTTGAATTGGATCATTGATATTGTTTCTTGCATGGCAGTGTTGTAGGCAAAGGTCATGTACAAAAACATCGCATCCATCGCCTTTAGACGAGTTCGAAGTCGATCTACACGGCCAAAATATCGGTGACAGATGGGGCTCACTGAGGCAGGGAGAAGCAAGATCTGCAGGGATTGATACACATCCGTGGTAATGAGAGAGATAGGTTAAATTTGAAGTTCAGCAGAGGAAAATTTCCAATCATAATTTTTAATAATAAAAAATGCAGTGAGCATGGTATCAAGAACGTCACACTAGAAATAGTGGATAAATACAAATGTTTGGGAGTATGCATAAATAACGGGGCTGAGCACCAAAGAGATCATGAAAGATACGTAATGGCTAAGGTAAACAGGAGTGCAGCTATAATAAAAATTAGGGCACTGTGGAACTACACTAGTTTAGATGTTGTGAGAGGGATTTAAAAAGGCATCATGGTCCCGGGTTTTACGTTCGGCCATGTGGTCTTGTCCATAAAATCAGAGGTTCAACAAGATTGAAAATTAAACAACGTGGCATACGATCTACTTGCTTTGGGAACACACGGATTACCCCAAATCAGGGGGTACAGGGTGACATGTGTAGAGATTGAGGAGCGATTGAGAAAAAGGAGAGAGGAGCGTCAGGCTAGGGAAGCTTTCAGCTACTTGCACTTGGAGAATGTTGATGCCAAGTGGAGAAAGCGAAATCGGAAATCGTCAAGCAAGTATTTATACAAAGCAGAACACCAAGCAAAATGAAACATCGCTTAAAAAGAAGGTGAATGAGACAGAAGGGGACATGTAGAAGATGAGAATGCTTACAAAACCAACACTGGGGACCTACCTAACATTCAGGCAGGAAATTGCAGAAGATCTACGATAACTTTCGGGGCAGTTCTCTGCTGTTAGAGGCCAGAACGGGAGTATTGCGAACCAAAACGTACCGTGCTGAATACTAAGGCACAGACACGGTGTGTAGTGCGTGTGAAGAGAAGGAAACGGCTGAGAATTCGATGATGTCCTGTAAAGAACTTCGCCCTATAGTCGAAGATAATGGCGCCGAAGTTTTCAAGCATTAGGGCTTAGAGACAGTGAAGGCAAGATAAACTTTAAACGGGTAGAAATAACCGGGTGGTGGCGAACTTATTCGGGGCTACAATAAAGGTGCGAGTGAGTCTCGATCCTTTAATTACATATTGTTAGCACTTAACTTTAGGGCTAGGTAAATTGAATATGAGCACGTGAATAAAATATAAGCAAACGTTATGAAGAAACAACTTAACAAAGACGACGCTACGATGGAAATCAACTCTGGCCTGCATGCTGCACTATCTCCATGTAACGAGTTAAAGCATAAAAAGATGTGACCTCCAAAATGACAAGCCCACGGCAAGCGTTTGCCTTCTCAAAGTTTTCAAGAAAAAAATATATCTGTGGCAGTGGTCGACAGATGGCGCAGCCTTCTGAATGTCGGTGGCATTCTATGCAAGGCTTGGGGCCATCGTTATTTTGGAAAAAAATAAGCTCTGGTAATTATTTCGTTCGTCAATGTGCAAGCGTTCATAAACTTCCGATTGTGTATTAATCAGATGCAGTATATTTACCTGTGAGCAGGTTGTAGTACGGCCACAAAACGTAAAAAAAGTTAAACAAAACTTACCTTTCGCTTAGAAGTGTGGCAGCTTGGGCTAGTTGGTATGACATGACGATAGTTATAGCGTAAAAACAGAACAACGACAAAGAGACAAGAATGACACGAAGGACAAGAGTGCTCGTGTCATTCGTGTCCTTGTCTCTTTGTCGTCGTTCTCTTCTCGCACTATAACCATCGTCATTACTTTTCGCCTGTGCCACTATGGTCAGTCGAAATTCATTGCTATATAAGCTTGTGTGTTTTTCTAGGGCAGTGTGAGTAAACACGTGTGTGTGCCCCTGTGGTGAATCGTTGATTGCACTCCTGTTCGTTGAGTATACTCTATGTGTATGTATGTATACAATGTGCATGCGTAGGCATATGCATTGCATTAGCCTATATTAGGTGTGCGTTGTCAGTGAGTAATCAATGAAGGGGCTAACTCACCAAATATCCGCTAGGAAGCCATGTGGATGTGTCAACGTACGTCACCGCAGGCAACCTTTTTTTCAGTACCGTTTAGTCCCCCTAGATGGCGGCAGCTACCACCTACTTAACGACTTTGACGCTCTCACACCTCCAGTTTCTTATATAACGTTGAACATCTATCTATCCAAACTGTACTACTGAGGCGGATTGATATCACTGCGATAATGTCTACTGTTTGAAGGCACATCTCATGACCTGTGGCCCCGTAAACGCGAGGATAATGGTGCTACACTACGTGAATCTGGGAGACAAAAATACAGCAAGCCTAGCTTGCACACTCCTAGTGAGAACTCTGGAATATCCGCGTCTTCCAAAGCGAACGCGTATTCCTGGCAGAACGAAACCTACTAGCTGTGTCGTTCTGTTTCGCGATGTTTTCATCAGCGCAGGTTCGTCTGCTTGTTTGTATAATAATTTCGTTCAATATTAAGCTCAGGGAGACCGTTTCCTGTAATTGTCAGTGCTGTGTGCTCCTTAATAATAGAGAATCAATGAATTCACTAAGCCTACTCGCTTCGCTACTCCGGCGTCAAACATCTTGATTTGTATGCGGATAAATAGTTTCTCCGTGGCAGAAGGAGCAACGTGTCTCTATTTAAAGACGAACATCGGAGACATTGCGGTTTTTCCCTAAATAGAGAGAACGTCACTCCGTTTTTTCAAGAGTGTGTGCCGGAGCACTCCACTTTGGCGGAGGGCAACTGACGGGAACCTGCCATAGCAACAACCGCGATTCCTCTCATGCAAATGGCAGGTTCATAACGGAACGCAATGCGCGCGTTCCTCTTCTTTCATGAGGGGGCACGCTGGGTACAGTGACGCTGCGCTAGCAAAACGCGAGCTTCGACGCAATGCGCAAACGACGCGACAGTTGGTCCGGCCAAAGTCTGTTGGTCCGGCCAAAGTTGTCATTGTTTCAAGGCATGGGGCGCTTACGACATCAGCTCAAAAACGGCAATTTTTTAGAGTAAAAATAGTTGCTCGGTGGAGTGGATCTCGCGACAAAGCTGCTGCAGATCTGCCTATAGAACATACAGGGAGCACTTTCAATTCGCCCATAGAATTTATTATTAATATTTGTAATATATAGATGACTGTATTACCGGAAGGGCTCTGAATCATCCAATGAATGACACCATGTGTAATGAGATGTGAGCATGATCGCCAGTGCAATGGCGTGAGATGGAATAGGAGAAGAAGATGTTGTTTGTGCTGATGCGAAAGAACAAAAACATGGCCAGAGGCAAAAAAGAAGGAGAAAGGAAGACAAGCCGTGCACGTGCAAACAAAAGCACAGTGAAGACGACAACGGAAGACGTCTGCTTGAGGGCGCTACGTTTACAACATAAGAGGAAAATGTCCCAATCAGCATGTACCACGAAGATTTCAAGGGCCGATTTGGTCATTCCAGTGACGCAGGCGGCGCCATGAAGTCGTTTTATAAAGCTGTCACATGGTGATAATCTGCGACGCAGTTCGGTTTTTCAGTAGTCATGAACGCGTCTTCACGCTCTGCGACACTGACGTGCACACTTGCGACATCACCGTCTCTTCCGCCATTTCGACCTACCGTTGCACCGAATGATCAAATCTGCTATTGACAGGGCCACCTGAGAGCCTGAATGAGAAGCCGAGGAGGCCATCCGAGGAGTGCCAAGACAAAGGATTAGCTGGTCTGTCCAGGGAGGAGCAGGGTGAAGGCACTTATTCAGTGTAACAGTCGTGGTTCGCTCCGAATGCCTGGCAGATGTCAAGAGTCGGACTGGCCAACTTCGCTTGACCGGAAGCTTCGATGGTTCAAAGAGCCAGCGGGAAGCTACCACAGCAATTAAGTCCACTGTATGGCGTTAGCTCGAGTGCTTGGTTGTGGCGCCTGGAGCGCGTGTCCGATAAAACGACTGCCTGCCTTCATCGACCCTGTATTCGGCGCCTACCCTCTCCGTCGTGCTTACATGTGAGCGTCGCCCTGCTCTTCGACTGGTTACTCCAACGAGGACATCGCGTTCACATACCGGCTTGCCGTAGACGTCCCCGGCGCTGGAGTACTATTACTCATCGATGTGGCTGTTCCGGTTGTGGTTGACCTACACTTATTAATGCGTCTGCTCAGAGCGTTGTACATAGTTTGTTAAATGTCTCACTATTTTTTGTGAATGTTGTACGTCCTATGTTAACATGCTGATTCGAAACATCGAAGGAAACAGAAAACAGCTCATCATTTTTCCTAAGAGCGTTGCTGTACTCGCTGCAGTGTGCTCCTAGTGGTCTTTAATTTCCAAAGAACGCCATTACGATTGCGCCAAACATGGGACGAGGCTGACTTCTGCTCTTTCAAGGGAAACATATTATCTGTGACGTGAGTTTCAGCGAGTTAAGTTACCTTGCTGAGAAGCTAGGTCTTAGCGTAGAAGAAATCAAGTTGTGAATGGTAGAGAAGGTGGGGCGGGAAAGAGATTGGATGTGAGAGTATTAGGCACATGAGAAAGAATTGATGCGAAAGCAAGCCACCGAACGCGAGGTCGGACGCAAGCAGGCAGAGCATGATGCGTGGGCACGATGCCAGCAGGAAGAGTGCGAGGCGCGTGTACGTCGCGAGTGGCAGAGCGTGATGCACATGCGCGTAAACAGGCGACGGACAGGGGAATTCGAGGCAGTCGGGTCATTCGGCCCAAGCTCTGACGCTCTAAGACACAGTCCACTTGTTGTGGTTACGGACGTCACGTGGCCGCTCACGTCTTCCTGCTCCAACACTTCCCTGCGGCAAGACGTTCTAAATCACCTCATACAAGACATTGCAGAACTCTTAGAAGCCGTCGCCAACCGCATTGAAGCCAAACCGCGTCGCTTGTTTCTTCGCGTCGGCCGGCGCATCAAACTCTCCGATGGTTGAGCCTTCATCCGACGAGATAAACTGTCGCAAAGACGATTCGCTCCTTGGAAATTCTTTTTGGCCTGCTTTCTCTGTTTTCTGTGTTTGTTTGGTTTTTTACGTGCGTATGCTTACCATGTTTTGATAAAGTGTTGCTCGTATACCAGCAAGCAGCCTCGTCGTTTGTTAGGACGAAGCTGCTGTTGGGTCGAGCACAGTCCCAACTAGTGCATCAAAAACACAACAGAATGTACCTTCAAGATTGTAGTTTGTCTGTCACTATGGGACATCAACATCTATTGTATGATAAGGGTGACGTTACTGGCTGCGTAGAACAGAAGCACAGGACGACAAACCAGGTTATGCTATAATGAGCTTCGCCCCTGAAAACTACGTCAAAAAACTTTCATTTAATTGTTCATGAAATATTCAGGCGCTCAATTAAGAACTTCATCTTACACGCGACACCTAGCAGCATTGCTCTTGGCGTGGGGAAGATGGCTCTATTTCACCCTCTGGTAGTGTCGGTGGCATCAAATGGTGTCAAGAACGTCATTGGTTTCCGAAATACCGGAAGGATCGTCCCTGGGTTTACACGGACTCGACGCATGTCGAGACTGTCAGGCCAATCCACTCAGCCATTCTTGGCGCCATTACATTAAGCCGGGCGGAATCCTTGACGCAGTGACACGAGGAATTGAAAGTGAGTGCACTATTAAACCATTATATTTTGTGCAGTTCTTGTCCATGAATATGCACACTTTTCTATACTCCCGTCAATTCAATACAGATAAACGAATTTGTATCAAACAATTTCTGCACAATGTGTTCTTGTGGGGCTTGCTGTACTCAAACACTTACCGTACGGAATGTGGAGACTGATGTGACAAAAAAAAAGGCTGAACATCTGCTTTATTCTGCCAAAACGTTATGTGACAATACACAAACTCTATTACATGGTACGCTATATATAAAGCACAATGCAAATTTTCAGCACTTGAGTTCACAAAAAACAAATATTGCAACAAAAAGAAATTTTGCAATGAAATTCAGCATGAAAGCTTTGCTTGTTTTTTTTTCTCTTAAGCTCACTCTTTCTAGTTTGGGCTGATGGCTTCGCAGTGCTACCGCGTTCTTGTTGTTATATAGTGGTGCATAATGTATGCAATGACGTCTTCTTTGTCCTGAGTGCATGAAAACGTTATGCGGTTTGTATCAAGCACATGCTTCACCATTTGCCAGTATACAGACTGGCCTTCCGATTTTTCCGAAAATATTCTTCAGTCACTCTCAAAAATTCAACGAGGCTCGAGTTGGTGTGCTGTAGGACACCTCTCAGTTTTGGTTTTGTCAGGAGTGCCTCAACAGAGCTGTTTTCTCGTATTGTAAAAGCCGATCAGCAGCAAGATCAACTGGTGGCTTTCATTAACTCTTGGCTCAACATTCTAACTCTATAATATGGGATGCAGTCAGTCACTTCTACTCTTTCAGTTCTATTTACTGTGTTGACATTCCTGACACGCCCAGTCTTCAACAGAAAGAAATTTATCGAGCTTGACTTTCAGCTGAACAATCAAACTAGTTGAAGAGTTACGTTCATTTATAAGTTAAACCGGACCCCTGCAATCTGCTGCATCAAGCACAGACTTTTGATTGACCACGCTGCAGTTTCCAGCTTGTAGAGGCTTGAGGAGGCTATAGATGCTTATTGTATTGTATAGTTGCAACAATTTGGGCATAGAAGAGTGATCATTTAGGCTTTTCAGCAAGTGTAATCTTGACAAAATTGTTTTTTGGTCGGAACTGTCTCATTTATTTAGCAAAAACGTACCTGAACTTACACTTATTGAAAACACTCTCGCATAGCTTCTTGGTCAGTCTCAAAGCATTTCAGAGCCCTTCAGAAGTGAGTTTTGGCAAAAACAAGTCTCTGGTAATGTTTCAACCCTCAAGCGTTTTTTTTCGCAACGATCCAACCACTGTATTCTTTGTCAGATTATGTCTAAGTCAAAGCCATTTTTTCTGACGCTTTTACGAGAAAAGCGACGGTTTAAGGCATCAAATAGATCATGAAGAAATATTTTGAATTCTTTTCTAGCTTCACTGCCACCAAGACTGCGTACACCATGATTTCTATGAACCCTATAAGTGACACCATCGAGCGACTAAAGCTGCGTAGCAAGCTTGACTCGCATCTTGTCACAGTTGCTTGTATATATGAGGGATTGCGTTATTTTTGGGCATAATTTTAGGGCTCCGACATTTACTTGGTTTTTTTTGTACATTGGTGCATATTTTTCGCACCTTATCCAACATTCTTCTTCTTCAGGTACCTTTGTTTCAAAAGACGATTTCATTTCTAATAAAAGCGAAGAGACGGGGAGCATTAGAAAAAGCAAAAATGATCTGTGTAGGGCCACCTAAATGTGTGAAATACCTAGGGCAGAATTCTGGTGAATCAGTTATACCCAGTGTAATCAGTTATACTGACATATTTTTATTTATCGAAGCTTCGTCACAAACATGACATGACAAGAACGTTATTTAGGTGCTGAGGAAGAGATATTTTTGTGATCCATAAGCCTTACACTATATCAAGTCGGTGGCTTGGCCCACGTTGGAGCCAGAAGTCAAACTTCCGTTAAGATGTCGTGGGCTCTTTGGCCGTCCTGAAGTGGTATATGACGGCTCTGCTCTTCAGAGATGCATCCCATTGCGCCTTCTTCATGGGCGGGGAAGCGTTAAGGGCTGGGTAAAGCCGGAGCGTGTTATGAAAAGAACATGAGTAGTGGCCACATTTTAGCCATGACTGAATGGGTCTATCCGGTTAAGGGATCAAGCAGTAGGATACCAACAGGTTTGAAGTAGCCTGATAGTGCTCGTCTGAGGCTTGGTCAAATGGGGGTAGAGGCTGGAAAATTTTTTGGACAGATGATAGTGGGAAACAATTTCATGGAAAAGAGACAATGAATCTTTATAAATGTCTACCTTGTTACGATAATGGCTATTCACGAAAGCGCGGCACGTGAAAACACGCGCTATCTGATAGGCCTGCTCGTTAGGTTTACATCCATGCGGGTTCACTGAATCATCAAAAGTGGCTCGAAACCACGCAATGTGGTACCCTATTTCACTGCGTTCCCGAATTTGTTGTAGTGTTTCGCCACAATTCTGTTCGTCTTTTCAGACACACGGGCGTTAGAGAAAGATCTGGCTGCCATACTCAAGTTCGAGAAGACAACAGTGGGGCTTTTGTAAAGCCAAGAATTTCCACTCCAGTGTTCTTCATAAGTAAAATAGCTTGAAAGAGCAACAGTGCGAGAGCTATGCCCTTTGTGACACTTTTTGCAGCAATAAAGCCTGTTGGCTCAGCATAACTTTCACCTAAAGGACAAAACGTAAGAGAACATCGACTGCATCCTCGCCGTTGTTTTCTGTCTTTAAAGACAGTCCAACATAAGTAATTGACCTAGAGTTCACATAATTCTTTTTACGGAGTTGCATCTTATCAAACGTCATATTGGCATGCATTCTAAAGGTTGTCTTTTTGTGAAGTTTTCCTTAACGCTTCGAAAAATGTAGCGTAAAAACCTCTTTTAAATCCCACAATTTAGCGGTAATGTTGTGTTGTTTGTAACAAAGGCAATGCGATAACTTCACTCTCCATAAAGAATCTGCATCTAGCAGGTGACATGAAGGAGTAGACTTAACAAGATGCAGTCATATGGGTCTGTTCCTCCTTTTATTGAGTGACCTTTTCCTGCAGATACACACTTATTCAATACCAACTTTTGCGCTTCAGGAGGATTTGCTTCAGCAGAAAGGCATGCTAGTGCTTCTATTATTGGTTTCTTGTATTTTTTACTTCATTTGGCCGACTCCTTTTCAAGGTAATATCTTCGTTTTGGCGGCCGCACGTTTGCCTTGCAGAAAACAATCTCGGCTCGCCGGAGTTTTTTGATACATGATGTTTTTCGTGGACCGGCCAAGATGCGAATGTGTTTCAGTTTGAAAGTCTTCTATTTTCGTGCAGTATGATTACGAAGGATGCATTTTAACCTAGCACATGCATTGCCACTTCCACTTTGTGTTAATAGTGTGCTCAATTTGCCTAGCAGGAAACACTTGGGGTGTATACCATTGTAAAATTAACCACTGGCACCACATCTACAAATTTGCATTTTATGAAAAACTTCCACTGAGTGTTCTATATCAGCTGAACAATTGAGCGGCACTGCTGATGTTATAGTTTGTACGTTAACGAAATAGTCATAAACAAAATATTTCACTAGAAAATACTTATGTGACGCAGCAATTTCAAGTGATTTTCTATGAAAAGAAGCTGCGTTAGAATCTTTGGCCAGTGCGAGCTCACAAAAAACAGCGGATATAACTCCAAATATTTCAGAGACTTGGTCTGCTTAGGCTTCAGGCGAAAGTGTTGTAGAGATGAAAACCTCATTTGTTGCTGTTCGACCAGGACGACCGGAAAATTTGTTGATTCCTGCTCTTTTATTTATCCCTTACAGCTCTCTTAATCATCAGTTGTTTTTTTTTTCAAATGAAGGTTCTTGTTGTTGCATGTGAAATAATAGAATAAAAATTGTTTGTTTTTGCCTTCCTGATAGAGCCAAATAGTTTTCTTTTCACCAGTTTTATCAAAAAAGTTGCCGTGAAGTGTTCATATTTTTCGCGTTGTCGTCTTCATTCTGTAACGCCTGAACGCCACTAAAGTGAAATAAGCAAATACTCACTTTGTGAATGCCTCCTTATAGTGAATCAGCAGTATGCTGTGTTTGAATGCCAAATGAAAATATAAAAACGTATAATTACTAGCACAAAAAAGACAATAACGAGAAGTAACATGAGACCCGTGCCTTTCGTTCTCGTTCCTGCCCACATTAAAATAGTCGCCATTGATTTCAGCTAATAAATAGTAGGAAATGTTTTATCCTTAACTATGAATAGAACCTAGCAGTTAGCTTTGCAAAATCGGACTTTAACGAGACAATTGTGGAAGCTCCGTTAAGCTCCAAAGGCAGTGCACACACCATGTGCTTGAATACTTCCTTCGGTTTGCCAGCTTGTCACAGCCACCTTGGCACTAGTGTCCTTAAAATACCAGTATTTCGCCAAAGATGAACCAATAAATGTTCAAAGGCGCACACGCTTTTGGGGGCTAGAAATAGCTGTACTTTTTGTAGGCCGCTTAGCATGCGTGACTGTTTTACTGTAACATGCCGCAAACAATATGTTATTTGTGCAACATACTATTTGACATGCTACGTCGAGACCGAGGTGATGCCACGAGCTACAGCTACCGGGGTTGCGCGGTTTTTCATGTCTCAAATTGCACTGCGTCGTTTTGCGTCTTTAGCAATAACAGACAGAGGTACAACGTTCACTGCGCAGTTTATGGATAAAATTTTCCGACTAAGCAACACCAGACATCAAAGTACAATGCTGAATTGTGTGGCCTGTATTTATACGTAGAGGAGGAAGCGCAAATACGGTACCAAAACCACGAAGAACAACTGACTTCTTGGAGCGAATTCTGCCATCTGCTACTGGTCACCAGCACAGACTGTCACTAACGAGTGGAAAGAGGGATTCATGCACACATCTAGATGCCAACCGATAATGTGTCAGCCTATAAAGACCTGACACACCTGTTCCAACGAGCTAATCCAAAAATGACGGAAAAAAGACGCTGCGTATCCTTATGCGAGAAGTTGAGGGGCAGCTCTTTGCTGGTCTTGTTCAAAGGCCACCAAAAACTGCCTCCTAAGTCCTATCCAAAGCTGTCACATTGCAAAACCTGATTCAGCATCAATCTACTCTGAATAAGCGGCAAATCAAGTGCCCGTTTGCTATTGATCTTTCTCGGCTCTGAGGAGGGAAGGGGGCAACACCGAGTGTCTACGAGAACTCATGCGCTTTATAGTACGCGAAGAGTGACAAAAGATTGCCACCCCGTGATGAGCTACGGTAACCTAGCAGGCGTCATGAAAGACCACCTGCACCAGGCACTCCGTGACACTTTGAGTCATGACACTACGATGCAAGCAGAATACCGGCGTGCAAGCGCCCTACTTCTCCCGCGCTGTTCGTGCATGAACCATCACCAGGTTTTATTAACTCAGTGCATCCGCTGCAGTGCTACGAAGATCTGCGCCCGTGTCCACGTATAACCTATGGCAGTTCAGTCATTCGTTTTTCCTTGGAGAATCTTTCACATTTTATCGACAGCGTGCACACATTTCCTCGGAATCTGGTTGTTTGCCGCACTCCAGACCATCGCCTTATATGCTTCCACTGTGCAGAAATGGATCACTCATACCACAGTGTCAATACCGGTGTCTCGGGCTGCAGTGCTTTTGTACATACCCTGCACTACCTCCTTATGGCCAGCGATACTCAGACATCGAGGAATACCTGGCTGAGCAGCGCATGCCACCGTCGTCTGGGCAGCAGTCACGATCCCCATTGCCGAAAATATTTTCACCTCCACCCCAGCGACATGTTAGCGAACGGTCACCCAATTCCCGCCCGGAAAACTGAATAACACGACTTCTGGAGGCGAGGAGGCTGGCAGTAGACTTGCTGAAGAGCTTAAATGGACGCACACTTGGACTGCAGATCCGAGTGAACAGGATGATCTGCTTCCTCTCGATATACCTGTGCTAATCGATGGTTATGTGGTTGGCGCTTTACTGGACACAGGTACACAGTTTCAAGCGGGGAAATGGCCACACTTTTGAAAAAGGTGATCATGCCATGGCATGTCTCACAGATTTGAACGACCGGTGACCATGTCGTCACTCCAATCAACTTCTGCACGCGTAGCGTTTGGATTTGCGAATTTACGTTCGTAGTTAGCTTTCTTGTTGTACGTGAATGATTTGGCGACGTTATTCTTGGTGTCGACTTCTACAGAAGTATCGTGCTATTATTGATCTCTAAGAGCGCAGCGTCACTTTCTCTATTCACCGAGCGATTGACAAGAAACATGATCAACAGCATGCCGACGTTCTTCGTCCTTTAGTCGAGAGCGTCACGCTTCCCCGTGAACCAGGGTTATCGTGGAAGTCACAAGCTGTGGCTTCCGTATTGGTGAAGAGAGCGAAGTGAGCAACTTGGAACACCTGTTGATCCAAAACTTTTGTGCAGCCAGGAGTGTGATACAGCTTCATGGCGACTGATCTCAGTTGGTAGTTACGAATTTTAGCAAAGAACACCGCCACCTATTTCGCGGCACATTTGTTAGCGTTCGTGGTGAAAATAGAAAATGTTCCAAACTGCTTCACATTTGAAGTAGCGGAGACGATAGATAAGCCGCTGGGCTTCATAGATATGAATTCTGAACTGTCTCCTGATAACAAGACCGCATTGCCAAAGACTTTGCTTGAACTTCAGTCATGCTTTGCCATTTCATCGAAGCTACGTCATACTTCCATCACCAGACACGGGATCATCAGATAGGACGACGCACGCCCGATGCACCAGCAGCATTACCGCGTATCTACTGAAGAACGCGAAATGATTCGTGCGCAAGTTCAAGAGGTGCTCAATTATTGCATTATTTAACTTTCCCATAGCGCGTGGTCGTCCGTGGTAGTTCTGGTGAAAAAATAAATGATAGAATACTGCGCTTTTGCACAGGCTGCCGCAAGCTCTAGAGCGTGGCTAAAAAAAGACATCTACACACTACCATGCTTCGACGAGGTGTTAGGTCGACAATGCCACGCCCACTATTTTTCACTTGTGGATTTGAAAAGCGGGTATTGGCAGACTGAGGTAGACGAGCGAGACTGCGAGAAATTGTATTTGTGACCCCTTAAGGCTTTTATGAATTTTGTGTCATTCTTTTAAGTTTGTGTTCAGCCCCGGCGACCTTTCAGCACATGATGGACACTGGGTTAAAGTCACAGACTTGTCTAGTTTACATCAACTATGTAGTTGTCTTCTCTCACACTTTCTAGCACATGATGGACACTGTACTCAATCAATGAAAGTCGCAAAACTTGTCACGGTTACATTAACGATGTAGTTGTCTTTCCCCACACTTTCTAGCAACATCGGTACTACATGGAATGTGGGCTTGAAGCTATTTGATCAGCGGACCTAACACGACAACCTGAAAAGTGTTCTTCAATTACGACGAGCTGAAGTTCCTCGGCCACGTGGTGAGCTCCAGAGGGGTCCGTCCCGATTCTGACAAGCTTACTGCTGTCGCAGAATTTCCAGTTCTTACCGATAAAAATAATTTCCGGTGCTACCTAGTCTTGTGAGCCTATTATTGATTAATTATTCAAGACATTTCGAAAGTCACGGAACGCTTGACTAGAAATAATTTTTAACACACGTCATCTGGTGGTGCTAGAGAGCAACAGGCTGCTCTTACCGAACTGTGACAGTGAATGCAGTGAGCAATGGTTCTCGCTCAATTTTACGGCAATGCTGACATAATGCTGCATATTGACAGCAGTAGCATTGTGCTTGGTGCAGTACTCGCTCTGCTGCAACACAGAGAAGAACGACAAATAGCCTGTGCCAGCCCTTCATCGTACCATGCCGAGGCAAATTACTCTACTACATAGAAAGAGTACCTCGCCCTCGTATGGGTTATCACCAAGATTAGTCCTTATCTCTATAGTCGTCCATTCAAAATGGTGACGTACCATAATGATCTTTGTTGGTTGGCGAACATACGTGATTGCTCAGAAGGACTTGTCCGGAGGAGCTTGTGTCTAGAAGAATTTGATGTAACCATCTACTACAAGTCTAGCCGAAAGCACGAAGACGCCGGCACACTGTCTCGTGCGCCCATTCATGCCGGCAGATTGGAAGCAGAAGAAGACGATGGTTTTTTATTCGTTCTTACCCCATTCGACTCCGGCGGTAGGTGCGCTGGCGGCTGTACATATTTTGTAAACATAAAAGCTTTGTTTTCTCCTGGCAGCCTTTTGTCTTGCCACTGGCTGGATGCTCCCTGCCCGGCGTTCGTCCTCACGAAATGCTACCGGAGAGACAGTTTGGGCCTCTTTGTAATAGTAGAGTACTTGGTTGGCAATCAGAAGATGGTGAGCTCAAAGCCTGTTGGTCGACATTTTCATATACTTTTATTTTTACATTTATTGAGCGTCTTATCACTTCTTTTGCATTTATATTTGTTGATGGTGACTAGAAACTCCCGTTTTAACACTGTGCTGCTATTTTATACAGAGTACCCAGCGCCTTTCAGTAACAGGCCGCTTCAGCTTCCCAGTATCCAGTGTGATACTAGGCCCGTAACAAGGCATGGCGTTTGACGCTGGCACCAAGTGGCGCGGCTTTTTCGCAATAGGGTGGCACCCCAAACAGTAGCGCTATCTCAGCTCACACTTCTAAAAGTTCTCGGAGCTTAAAGTCATCGGTTAGCACAATCTGGCAGCGCCCTCTCCCTGCGTGGAGCGGCGAGCGTCAGCACCTTATTTGTACACCCTGGCCTTTACTTCAGGATCGCCTTAGTTAGGTACGCCGTTAAGGCCATACCTCTGGCAGTAGTTGGGACTTCTTGAGCTCCGTGACTCATGGATGTTCTCTACGAAGAACTTTGTTACCTCGGTGGCACTGCCTGAAGGCAAGGCCCTTGTCACCGCGTATTGCGTGAGGTGTTCGGTAACTATGAAGATCGATTTGTTCCTGGAATTCGCTGTCAGGAACGACCCCAGTAAGTCCATACTAATTTGTTGAAATTACCTGTGAGGAGGCTCGGTGCGTTTGAGAAGTCCGGCTGGCCTAGTCGGCCGTGTCTTTCATCGTTATTTGTCTCAGCATGTGCTCACATAACGAGTGACGTCGACGGAAAAGGTGTGGCCAATAATACTGCTCCTGTATTCTTGCATACGTACGGGAAACACCGAGATGTCTAGCCGTGGAGTCGTCACGCAAGACCTCAAGGACTTCTCGTCTCACTACCGATGAGACCACGAGAAGTTGTTTGGCTCGAAGGGGCGATCAGTTCTGCTTTAGGAGAAGCGCATTTCACAGTAAGAAAGACTCTAGTCCTTCCTTGAAATATTCTGGCGCTGTCACACTGTTACCCTCAATGTATTCCACTATTCTTTGTCAGCTTGCTGTCGCTCGGCGAAGTCGTCTGCAGATATTGGTTCCAAGATATTATCGTCATGCTGGTCGTCAAGCGATAATGGGTCGACAGGGGCACTACACAGGCAGTCGGTGTCACAGTGTTTTTTTCCATACTTGTAAACAATAAACGTTTAATACTTAAAGTCTGTGTCGCCACCTTATGAGGCGACTCGAAGGGTTTTTCAAGTTAGCTAGCCAACAAGATGCTCGGTGGTTGCCCATAACTTCAAAATGCCTGCCGTAGAAGTAGGTGCGTAAACTCATTTTAACCGAGATGGGGAAAACACACTTCCTTTCTATTGTGGAGTATTTATATTCTGCCTTAGATAAGGTCGCCTTGCACAATTTGTGATCCTTTCAATTGATTGATATGTGGAGTTTAACGTCCCAAAGCCACCATATGAATATGAGAGACGCCGTAGTGATGGGCTTCGGAAATTTCAACCATTTGGGGTTTTTTAACCTGCACCCACATCTGAGCACACGGACCTACAACATTTCCGCCTCCATCGGAAATGCAGCCGCCGCAGCCGGGATTTGATCCCACAACATGTGGGTCAGCAGCCGAGTACCTTAGCCACTAGACCACGATGATCCTTTCAAGTACATTAGTCTTGTGCAGTAAGGCGGCTCCGTGCCCTACGCTGCTTGGGTAGCGTACATTTCCGCATCGGTGTAATCATCGAAATGCGCAAGGGTCAGCGGCGTCTGCCGGCATCCTTTTAATTGTTAAAATTATATTTCGGTGGCGTTCGCCACTTGAAGTCGACGTCAGTCCTTGTAGGGTAAGTAAGGGGTTTAGAATGCGGGTGAAGTTTTTTATGAACCACTTGTTATAGGTCCACAAACCAAGAAATCAACGCACACCCTTCTTGTCATCGGGCTCCCTGAAGGCGGTAATGATAGCTAATTTGCGCGGATATTGAAGAACTCCGGATTTGCTAAAGATCTCGCCTAGGAATAAGAACTCCTCGTATGCGAAGCGGTAATTCTCTGGCTTCTGTCAGTCTGGAGGTCTTCATTGCCAGCAGTACAGCCTAAAGGCTCCAGAGGTGTTCATCGAAATTTGATGAAAATACATCGACGTTTTCTAGGTACACAAGGCAAGACTCCCACCTGAAGCTGGCCTGTACTGTATTCATAACGCGCTCGAGGGTAGCGGATGCCGAGCAAAGACCTAAAGGGACTAACTTGAAATAAAAACGGTTGTGTGTTGTTATAAAGACAGTCTTTTCTCGGTCTCTCTCATCAACATCGATTTGCCAGTAGCCTGCGTTGAGGTACGTTGGCTGAAAGTACATAGCGTTGCTTAACCGCGCAAACTACAGGAGGGGACAGACGAGACGGAACAGAGTGCTGAACAGAGCATTGTGGAGTCAATCTAAAGCGTTGTCTATCCATGGCTGTGGATACACCTCCATGTACGTGGCTTTGTTTAGGGAACGATAGTCAACGCAGGAGCGTAAGGTTCCATCCTAAATTTTTACCAACAACTTGGAAGATCACAGCTAAATTATGTGATCGCGTAGTATTTAGTCGATTCGTTTCTTTACGGCGTCGCCGTTTTGCGTCGAACCTCCGTTAGGGTGCTTGTGTATTGGTAGGACATTTTTGTCTTTTATGATATGTGGTTGATATGATGTTGCTGACAGGGGTCTGTGTAATTCTTGACGATGATCAGAGAGCTTTTCAAGTACAAAAGCAGGATTTTGAGCTGCTCTTGCTTGTGCATCAGAAGGTAAAGGTTGACGTCAAAACCGGGTTGACAACGTCAATTCTTCAAGTCAGCTTCGGAAGTATCAGGCAGGGTGAAAGAAGCACTGGCGACGACGAATTATTTTATGTATGCAATTTTCATAGCAAAGTTGAGGTGTCTGTATTCTTGGCTGATGTTTTTTACCAGTACCTTTGCCTTACCATCACTGAGCTCGGCGATGCATCTTGCACTTGCAATGCAAGTCTGGCGGCTAACGAAGAAGTGTTCGTTGCCCACGATGACGCTTTCAAGGTCTATTGGCGTTTAATTGGGTGTTTTGGCACCAAACCTCGTCGCGGAGAATGTCGGCGATTGATGGCATTAGAAGCAGCGAAGTGCGAGCGACCAAATGCCATCAAATGATGACATTTGAGGCAGCATTTGAGTGCGAGCGACTATTTACAGACTAATTAACTAGAAGTTGTTGGTTCGTTCTCTACCAATCGCACAACTAATTGCTGAGAGCTTTACAGATACAGCGTTTTGACGTCGCACCCGTTACCAAGGTTGGCATTATTTCTTAGAGTTAGTGAGGCGCCCGCAGCTTCTAGTGCCACCACGTACATATGGCACCAATTATCATGATGCTATCCGGAAGTAGACGTACGTGTCCACTTGTAATGTTTTCTTTAGTAGTTCAGGTGGTTTAGGGACCCTGTAAAAGTGGCAATGTAAATACACTATTTTCATGGTATTGTTTTGAGGGACACTAATGTGCCACGCAGTATGCTCGACACATGTGATAAAGGCATCACCATTTCGATGCTGTTTTTCTTCAGTTGGCTACAGGCTTGGCTAGTAGTGCCTATATTGCGCGAGTTCAATTATAGGCAATGCCAAGGCATAAATATATACTTAGCTCGCCGTCAATGTTATGCATTGTCTAAGTGGTGTGACTTAGTTGTAACCAACTATTTCATGCATTGTGCTGATAAATGAGGGGCTGCTCGTTCGAGTACCCGGCAGGTTTCTTAAGATTTTTTCTCGGATTAATGTATTGTTCTGTCTTTCACAATACATACATACATACATACATGCATACATACATACATACATACATACATACATACATACATACATACATACATACATACATACATACATACATACATACATACATACATACATACATACATACATACATACATACATACATACATACATACATACATACATACATACATACACAAATCCGGGACATCACGGCGACAGCAATGGTCACAGAAAAACCACCCAAGGGAGTCCATATAATTGCTCTTACAATAAAACATTCGGCGTCACAATTTACAGTCCGCGTGCTACAAGTGGCCTACCTACGCATCAAAAATCAACGTACGACTGACAGCTACTGTTACACTTTTTGACCACGCTTTGTGGAATACTAGCCCGGCAATGCTGTTCAGGTGTGGGCGCCGATAAATTGATGTTCCCTTAGTGAAAACTTCTTCCACTGAAGCGTCTTACATGGGCTGAAGTTGTGCCTGCTTTGCGCCTTAGGTAACTTCATACTAATTAGCAAATTGTAGGACTGCACTACGTTCATTATTCTCATATATTTGTGTACACACTTTTTGGCCTTTCCCTGTTTTGTGAAAAACATCGGGATGAGTTATTTTTCAGAGGGTGCAGTGCCAAAGGTGCTCCTTCTATTTTATGTTATGTCCAATACACATAAAACCGCTACCTTGCGCAAAAAGCGCCCGATTGACTAAAAAGTTTAAGATTATCTCAGCACTTTCCAATGAAGTTACGCAAACAAAATGAACATTAGAGCTTCTTCTGAAACTTACGTAGCCGCTAGCGATAATGCTTGAATACTGAGTGAATTATTTCAAATTAGTTATTTCTTTTATTGTATCCTGAGGGTCGAAGGAATACAGAGGGAACTGTTTAAAAGCAGTACCATACAAAAACAAACAAGAACGACAACAAATGTAGCATCAGCAAAAACTAATTAGTTATCAATGGTAAAAACTATCTAATTGGTTAATGATTTGTAATGTCTGTGGTGAGAACAGGATGGTGGTTCCAATCCTAGCAAGTCCTAGGAAAAAATGATTATGGAAAGTGGATGTCCTGCAAAAAGCAACTGCAACCTCACGTTGATGTTCAATGCGTTATGATACATAATGAGCAGGTGAGATGAAGTCATGGCATAGTGTGTTGATAATGAAGTATGCAGTGAAAGAGACAATGACAGAAAATTCCACGGCGCGATGACAACAATGATAGCTCAAGGTTGAGCTTGCTGTTAGTAGCACTTGCGGTTAGTTTAGATAGACATAATGAATCGTCTTCAATTGTTCCGAATAATTTGAAGTGTATAAAGAAAATTACGATTGATTGGGTCCAAAACTGAGGTGGCGTATTTGAAGTTAGAGCGAATGAGTGTTCTATACAATAAAACATTGATAGCTGGAAGAGCACGGGGAGTTATACTATTGTAACCGATTGTTTTGTTGCGCTGTTGGTTGTGGATTCAATGTACTCATTTTGCGCTAGTTTCAACGATATATTTACAGAAAGTTCTCTGTAGGTTGATGCTACTTCCAAGAAAGAGCTCTCAAGAGTAGACGAAACTGCAATGTTGGAGGATTGAGTAACGTTGATGACCTTGCCTTTTGTAGCGTTTAAATCCATGTACCAATTTTCGCACAATAAAGATACTGCGGTTAAATGTAATTGTAAAATAGTGAAGGCGTGAGATCTGCTTATATCTTGAAGTAATGCACAGTTATTGGCAAAGAAGTTGATACGGGACGAGACACAAGAAGCAATATCACTATTTCAAATTAAAAAGTGGAGAGAAGTAGTACCGATCCTTGATTCTTGATTATATAGGACGTAGAAGAGAGTAATTATTATTACAGAGGTGAACTTAAAATGACTTGTTTAATAACGTTCAACCTATGCCATAGTTTAGAATACAAACTTAGTAATTATAATTTATGAAAAACTGTTAAGGAACACTTTGTCAAAGGCTTTAAAAATTTTTAAATATGCAGTCGGTGAGACATGAATCATCGAAAACTGCGTGAAGACAGCGAGTAAAATATACAAATTGCGTTTCCCACGAGAATTTATTGCAACAACCATGTTCTGACGACGAAAAAAAAAGAATAATATTCAAGAATGTTTACAGAATTCGAAAACAAAATTATCTCTATGACTCTGCTTCGTATGCTAGTAACAGAAATGGGGTGATACTTTAAAGACGAGTATTGGTTATTGACTTGTGTGGCGGAACCACTTTCGCCATCTTCCAGCAAGTAGGAAGAGAGCTGTTGACAATGTACAACAGAAAATGTTTTGTTGAAATTAATAGTCAATACATGATGCGTTTATTAAAAACTACGGAGTAATGAAATCGAACCCAGTAGAGGAGGAAGCTTTTGGAGGTTTAATATCTTTGATCACTTCATCGTAATCAATAGTAATGAGAGACATCACAATAAAATCAAGATGTGTATAATGAGAACTTATTTTTCTCAGTAGTTTTTGAAAAGCCTTGCACAAAGACCTCATTTAACCCATTTGCGCGCCGCGCATCAGGTGAGAAATTTTCTATAGAATCAGCAAGATTTGTTTTTATTATCACCCGGTTAAATAAACACACGCCCGATTTCTCGTTTTGACGTTAGCCTAAAGACAACGCGCTTAAGCTCTTGCGAGTTTTTCCTTCCTTCAATGGCCGACGCTCGCTTTGCCGCTCTCAGTGTACAGTGTGTACTGCTGTATAAAAAACTCCATTCTCCGAACACAAGTTCTCAGTTTGGAAAAGTTGACTTCTTCTTCGTCCACATCATCACCCCATGGCAATAGTTTGGAGCAACTTCGTAATAAATGTTCAATAGTTGGAGGGCGATGTGTAATAAGGTATCTGTTCTTACTGAATGCATATAAGTATCAAAGATAGAAAAAAGGTCCCTATATCCCACGTTTCTAGACATGACTGAGTCGTATAACAACATTATTTACAATATTTTGTAGGATATACTAAAATTAACTGGCAGCGGCAATGACTGTACACAGCTTTTGAGGAAGGTATACCTAGAAAACATTGTTCTCATAGAGTGACAAAGGATAAGTAAAAAAATGTTAAAATTAATAAGGGGCTGTGACAGGCTAGCCCTTAGTGCTCGATGTAATTCTTGCTGTAAAATGAGGTGATTAAAATGTTCTAAGCAATAGCAACATTGGAATATAGTCGCATAAACCGGCTGGCGTGGTGATTGAATAGCAGCTGTCAGCTGTATTTTGTGCTGACAATATTGTCTTATTTCTGGATAGCATGAGAGATACACTGAGGCTCATGAATATCGGGGGAAACGAAGTTGCAGCCATAATACTGCGATTCAGTGTAAGAACATGTGTATACTAGTATACAGTGACCTTTTTGCTCAGTTGATTAACGAGGCTCACTGAATACACGTACCTCACATCATAGGTCTGTTGTCGATATATTACCAATGCATGTTTGCATATAATTCAAGCATCCCAAGCTATCTTAGAAAGAGCGGCCGGCACTCTGCGGCTGGCATCACTCAAACCAGTCATGGCCACTTGTAGGAACATTCAGATGAAGCTTGCAGACGACAGTCTAGCGTTTCATTTATCCTTTTTAGGAGCCTTCACAAAGTTTTTTAAACAGTGTTATATAGTGGTGTACTGGGTGTGTTCAAATTAGCGCCATGAAACTGCGTTTATTCTTGCAGAAAGAAAAGCACAGCCTAAACTTGGATAAAAAGTTTTTTCTTCTTTTTATTTCATTGTACCAGTGTTATCGCTATTATCAAGCCCCCTCAATTGATTTAGTGAAAGCTTCGTAAGGCGTTGCGTGGCGGTGCTCGGAAGTATACTATTTAAAGACTTAGGCATCTCTATATGTTCCACTGTATGAAAATGTTTTATGCTTCGTAGCGCATGGTTGTTCCCAAAACGTAGAATGCTACAGAAGAAAACCGCTTTGGTCGCTATAGTTGTCTGAGCTCTTAAACTAGTCTTTCGTTGATAAGGTTCACCAGATCATATTAACAAATCACTTTCAACTGGGTCAGCTCTAGCCTTACTTGGTATCAAAGTACAAATTCTCCCAATCATATTTGTTGGCACACCAGTAGGTTGAAACGGGATATTTGGAGAACTGGTTGGACCTGAACTACAGGCCTGCTCTTAAAAATACAGCCATGACTTTCAATATTAGAGTATACGAAACGTTTGGCAAAAAAGTGAGATTTTATTAAATTTCGAACACTATTGACCAAGTTTCAAGGCTTCGAAAGCGCCAGTAGCGAAAAGAAACCAGACAATATTTTCATGTGAACCGAAAAAAAAACTTTTTAAACATTTATTATGAAACGTATAGGCATTTTAAAGAACTGGTACCGGAACAAAATGTTAACTGAGATAGCCACATTTATCTTTTTCATATTCAACAACGTTGCCTTTTTTCTTTGCTTGTCATCTATGTGCCTCTCTGTTCGATTCGAGGAGTGTGAAAGCCGAACGCTGTTTGGGCCATACTCTGCAGCGTCAAACAAAAGCGGCAGCCATGTATTAAGCCTACTCTTTGCGCACAGTACTAAAGTTAAAATAATGCTCTGTGCAAGTTTTACTATCTGATTAGGCAGCTGAAGAGAAGTCACACACCACGCGCACAAATAAGTGCTCTATTAGTACAGACTGAATGAGTCACCGTGTATTTTAAGTAGATAAGAGTGCGCCGTACATTTATACAAAGCTTGCCACTTCATCACAGACGCTTTACCTGTGACAAAAGACACCGACAGTCATTCTTTTATCCCGGGCTTGCTGTCACCTCGAAATTCGGTATTGAGCACTGTGCAAAAAATGCGAGTTATCTATGTCTTCAATACTACCAAGCCTTTTTTTTCTTATAAGCTGCTTAGATCGAGAAGCTCATAAAAAGGTGAATTTCAAAGTTTGCCAATTAGCCCTTGCACTACAATGTCAGTAGTGGCGAAGCAGTGTCACCTGGTTACAGAGCACGTCTGTGAGTATGCGGGCAAATTACACTTAGGGTATGCTCAAAAGAATTTGTGGAATAAAAGATAGAATACGCCGAGTGTACGCCGAGGTGGAGAACCTTGTCACTTTTTATCATGCATTACCAACTTCTTTGCAGAATGGAAGAGTGTGAGATCGCTTGTGACCGGCTGTGCATCATGGTTAAGGGCAAAATGGTGTGCTTGGGAACGCTGCAGCATCTCAAGGATAAGTTTGGAAAAGGCTACAACGTTAAACTCTTGCCAGGCGACTCAGCAAAGACACGGTCACAAGAAATATTAGATGTTGCTGGAAAAATGTTTCCAGGCATGAAACTTCTCAACAATACGGAAGTAAGTGCTCGCATTGCTTTGTTCTGCGTATTGTGTAAGTGAAGAGCTCATGTGTCATGTCTGGCGAAACGCTATCTCAACTACCTCAACAGCTAGCAGGCTCAAGAAACAGGGTAGATAATTATTTCACTGGGTGCGTGGGTAGTCAGTAAAAAAGTCAATGCTGGTGGGGTTAACTTTCTTCTGACAAAATTGCTGAGACGCCTCGAACAAGTTGTCACTTTTAGCCAAAAGTCACTAAACTCTAATGATGGTCATATTTTTTTCTGAGTCTTTAGTTTTTCATTTAATATATCAAGTGATTAAATTATTTTTCTTAAAGAACATTGTGAATAAATTTCTTCGGTGGCAAAGTAAGGTAGGCTGCGCTGCTGCCTCCTGGCTACGCCCCTTTTACCGGGTGAGCAGCTGTAGCCCACCTGTTTTTCTTGAACAGTGAGGCGTTACTCTAACTGAAATAGAAGGATCACTGGCAAATGCTTCCGTAAGTTAGCGTTTCTGTGGTGACTAGACATGAGTATGCAAGTGAGTGGGCAGAAGCCTCATAGAACTGTTAAGTTAAGTACATAGAGTCGTGTGTAGGCAATAGGTTTGGGACTCATTTAGACTCACTCATGAAGTTCATTTTCTCTAGGGCTCACTCGGGCCAAAGAAGCAAAAGCTTTCCTCATCGCAACTGACTCGCAATCAAACTCAGCCATTAATACTCACGCGGACTCACTTAAACTCAGTTTCACAGATTACTAAGAGTCTCAGTGAGCTGGGATGAGTCAACGATTTAGTGCGCTTGTGGACCTATTATTATGTGTGCTTGCTAACGTACGTAAGGTTTTAAAAACAGTTCGTCTGTTTTTTTTTTGAAAAACGAGGAACTTACCAGTGATGAAATTGTCAAGCCAATAATAACATTAACCACATAAGCTTTGGCGTCGTCTTCAGACACCATAATGCAAAAACACTGAGAGTATATGCTACACCAAGAAGGATTAAAAATAGTTTGGGGTAGTGTGCACAATGTCGTGCGTTCAGCGTGAATAAAAATGGATTGTTTCGCGTCGTATGGCGTTGCAATTAGGGCAGATGTGTTTAATGGCAGGATTCTGTAAGAATGGTATGCATTTGATTTGCTTGGAAATTTTCTGAACACGCTGATGACATTTTGTTCGTAATGTTTAACTAGACCCCTTTTCTGCAAATTGAAAAGAGCATTCGCAGGCTCTAAACATCAAGAAACGCAAATTTTTTTCACCATGGTGGAGTGAAGTTCTGATTATTTTGGAGTGTCGCTAATGGCCTACAAGCGTCGTTGGAAAGTCTTGCTTGGAGAAGAAAAATTGATACATAACGAGTGTCAGCAAGTAGAAGCATCAATACTTCCAATTTTCAAACGAAGAAGTCAGTGCAAAAGCCAAACAATGCATTATCCATCAGCAGACTTCGTCTACGATAGTCATATTTGGTGCATTACGCTCGTTGTTTATTAAAATAGATAGAAAATCTGGTATATTACGTCCCAAAACTGCGATATATTCATGCGAGGCACCATATTAAAGGACTCTGGGAATGGTGACCACCAGGTGTTCTCGAACATACACTGACATCGCAGACCTGCATCTCTACCATTGCACCTCCATCTGAATGGGGGATGTTTCGTAGTGTTAAATTCCATAAACCCAAAACACGCAGGGGAGTTTTCAAAGATGCATATCTTGCGACATGAGGTGACTTGGTGAATGGACCAAACATTCACATGTTGGCAGAAAAACTGCAGAAGTGTGAAGTAGGCCAGGTGGGCTTTTCTGCAAATCACTGTTGCTGTGCATTCAGTCGCTCCCGGCGTTCTGATAAGCATGTTTCACAGCTTAGTAAGCAAGACGCTCTAACGCTTTGCGGGAGATCAGGAAATGCCTATGCGCCTGCTGAAACTCGCTTCGATGCCAGCTCCCAAAGTGTGCGCTGGCGCACTAGGCAGAACATGGACACACTTCACCATGTTCGTACTGCGAGTGAACAACCCTGTGCAATAGTCATCAATATTTAGGTGTTTGCCAAAGCATTGCCACATTGCTTTTTGTGTACATTCGTCTTATGAATAGGTGCGGCGATATTTCTTCTTCAGAAGTTTCTTTCAGTGATAATGTGCTAATAATCGCAGGAGGATGGTTAGTTCGATGTAGGACTGCAATGTCCTTTTGTGTTTAAAAACGGTTTCGGACTTGTTTCTTTTGCATTGTTTTACTGTTGTAACGCCCCCTCCCCCACTGACCTAACACCCCCAAGAGTACCTGTAAGGTACATTGAACTGAACGGAATGAGTATTTTACAGCTGCTTCTTCTCTACCTTACAGGGTGTGTTCTTTGTCTTTTACAGGAACAAATCGAATTCCGCACTTGTGACAAGCTTCCGTGGAGCGTCTTCTTTCGCAAACTTGAAACTTTGGACAGAGTTACTGGTTGCAAAGGAACTCTTGCTTCAGATACCACCTTGGAGCAGTTATTTATTGAATTTGCAGAGAAAGGACATAGTCGAAGTAACTTAGTTCTGAATAGATCAGTAGCATCACCATAAAAACAACAGTGTTACTGGCATCAGAGTGAACCTACGAGCATCAACTTTGTTCTTAGCACTCGTAAGTCATCAGCAAATACGTGGCTCTGACCAGTTGAATAACTACTGATACGTGCAAATAAATATTATTGGAAACGCTGAAGTATTTTGGTGCGGAAATTCTACACAGCTTTATATTTACTAAGCCTATGTGTTCACTCGTACTACAGACGTGTCTGCGTGTTTCGCGAAAAACAGTGGTAGAAGAATGCGCAAAGCACACACTCAGTCTGAATAAACGCCCCGTTAAGATGTTTTGAAACGAGAAACACTTCTTCGCTTACTACAGGCACTTTTAGTATCTATCTATCTTCCTATCTATTTATCTATCTATTTATCTATCCCTACTGAAACGTTCCATATGGTGCGGAGACCTTAACTACGGAATTATTGGAATATGGAAGCCGTATGATGCGGACTCCGCATTTATGGAAAGACGTATGATGCGGACTCCGCATTTTATGGAGAGACATATGATGTGGACTTCGCAATTTATGGAAAGACGTATCATGCAGAAATTACTGAAATGCGTGCATGTTACGCCCGAATCTAGTGCAAAGCAATATAATGTGTAAATTGAATAGACGTCCACATCTTGAGTACATGCAATACTGTGTACAAATCACAATATTTCTTAAATGTGCAAGATGAGGGATTGAATCATCGGCATCTCTCTAATTGTCGTGATGCGGAAGCATAATTAGCTGTTCACAGGAGCAGCACTGGACGTCGAGCCGAACTGAACGTTACAGCACGAGCACACCAACCGTCCTCTTCTTTTTTCACACAATGGCACATACTCGCATTGGCATGGCTAAACCTCGTTCCATGCCTGTGGCATTACCCCCCTCCCCCTTCGAAAAAAAGTACCACTCCGATGACCAATGCCGATTAAAAGTTAACTTAATCGCGTACACGCACAAAGACACATGATGAAGCAGTGTCAGGTGGCTCGGGGGTAGTGTGGCTTCATCCGTGACACATGAACAATGTCGGCCTGCTGGGAACATCGAGATCGCTGAGCTGTGTATTCAAGCAGAATTTTGCAGTTGACATCTGTGAGGCGCCATAGTACTCTATAAGAAGCGAAGTAGCACTGAAGTAACTTTTCCGAGCGGCCCCTTTGGCGAATGGGGATCTACAGCCAGACCAGATCAACGGGTTGGTAAATAACATGGCGATGACGGGAGTTGTACCTCTGCGAGTCGATTCGTTGTTGTTTTTGATCCGCTCGAGTTCAAGCTGGCGGGCCGCGTCGGTGAGCCGGATAAAGTCGTTAGCATCAGTAGGAATATTGGTCATGTCAGGCAAGAGCAATGTATCAACCATCGTAATTGCTTCTCGGCCATGAAGCAACCGGAAGGGAGTGAAACCCGTAGTCCCTTGAACCGCAGTGTCATACGTAAGCGAATGTTACGTATGACGAAATTGCATCCCAGTTTTTGTTATCCCGGTCGACGTACATAGATAGGAAGTCAGCGAGCGTCTCGTTTAATCTCTCCGTCAGACCATTGGTTTATGGACGGTATGCGGTCGTTTTGCGATGAGCTGTTCTACTAAGTCTCGTGACGTCGTGTATTACTTGGGCTGTGAAGGCTGTTCCACGGTCAGTGTTAAGAACTGTAGGCGCTCCGAGGCGGAGGAGGATGTTGTTGATGAAAAAAAACGCAATCTCATTGGCGGTGCCTCGTTGTAGGGCTTTCGTTTCGCAGTACCTCGTGAAATAGCCAGTAGCGACTACGATCCAGCGTTTGCCATCACGTGACTTCGGGAAGGGCCCAAGCAAGTCCTTGCCGATTTGTTCAAACAGTTGTGATGGGGGTGCAACAGACTGCAATAAGCCAGCATGGCGCACAGGTGGGGCTTTACGGCGCTGGCAATGATTGCACGTTTTAACGCAATGCTTGACATCCTGTGTGAGCTTTGGCCACTAGTAGCGAGTCCGAATCCGGGCAAGGGTACGTGCGAATCCTAGGTGGCCAGAGGATAGCTCGTCGTGGCAGGCAGATAAAATGTCAGCACGTAGCCCTAGTGGAACGACGAGGAGGTATTCAGTCGCATAAAGTTCGAAGTTCTTTTTGTAGACAATGTCGTTGCGGAGACAAAATGACCCTGGACGTGCGAATGCCGATGGTAAACTCGAGCTGTGACCTTGAAGGTATTTTATAAATTGTCGGATCTTTGAATCGTTCCACTGTTGTTGGGCCAAGTCATATTCATTGGCTGCACAAAGAAAATGGCCATCGGTATTATCGTCACTCGATGTCGTCGCGAGGGGTGCGCGCGAAAAGCAATCAGCATCAGTGTGCCTGCGGCCCGAATTGTAGACGACTGTAACCTCAAATTCTTGAAGGCGTAAGCTCCACCTCGCAAAGCGCCCTGAAGGGTCCTTCAGATTACCCAGCCAAGAGAGGGCATAATGGTCCGTAACTACTCTGAATAAACGGCCATACAGATACGGTGGGAACTTTGTTATCGCCCAAATAACAGCAAGACATTCCTTCTCCGTGGTCGAGTAGTTAATTTCCGCAGATGACAGAATGCGACTAGCATAAGCGACGGGACGTTCAGTGCCGTCTTGCCACTGGACGAGCACTGCACCAAGACCGATGTTGCTTGCGTCAGTGTGAAATTCGGTGGCGGCATCGTCAAGTGCCCTAGAAAGGGTTCACTCTAAAGGCACTGTTGAAGCTTGGAAAAGGCGGCTCTCTGCTCTAGACCCCACACAAAAGGAGTATCCTCTTTCGTTAAACGGGTAAGGGGTTCAGCGATGTTGGCAAAGCTCTGAACAAAGCGCCTGTAGCAGGCGCAGAGACCCAAAAACCGGCACAAATCCCGTTTGATCGAAGGTGGAGGAAATGCAGCAAAGGCCGTGGTCTTTTTTGGTCTGGTCTAATGTCATCGTGACTGATAATGTGGCCGAGGAACTTTAGTTCTTCGTAGCTGAAATGACACTTCTCCAGTTTTAGCGATGCGCCTGTGGATCGAAGATTGACGAAGACGGACTGAAGTCGTTGTAAATGTTGCTCAAATGTTTTGGAAAAACAACGACGTCGTCTAAATGTGTCTAAAAAAGACCGGACAGGACGGTCTCCATCATACTTTGGAACGTTGCGGTGCAGAGCACAATCCAAATGCTAACCTCCCTGTTCTTCCTCATTTATTCCTCCTTCCTCCTCCAAATGGTAACACTTTGAATTCGCAGAGGCCATCGGGAGTTATGAATGCTGTTTTTTCCCTGTCGCGTTGATCGACCTCAATCTGCCAGTAGCCGCTGCGTAAATCCATTGATGAAAATTATCGGGCATGTCGAAGTCGATCCAGTGAATCATCTATGCGTGGGAGAGGGTGGAGGTCTCTCTTCGTCACTTTGTTGAGCTTCCGGTAATCGACGCAAAGTCGAAGAGTGTCGTCTTTCTTTTAGGGGCGAAGCTCCTTATGGCGTGGCTTGGGCGTCCCTCGTATGTAACCACCAGTGGCACATACCCGAAATAGGTATAACACTTGACCTCCAAGGTGGTGCCAGTGAGAGATTTCTTCTGTGCGTTGTTTAACAATAAAAAATAGTGCTCAATGTACATGCCAATGGCTAATGGGGAATGAGAGACATGAGCATTCGGCTTTTAGTCAACGCGCACGCTGCGATCCCCATTAGCAGCCATTGGCATGTACATTGAGCACTATCGGACAAGAAAGGGATGCTACATTATACTCGCTGGGTGTAACCTCCTTAGCTTTAGAAAGGTTTAGCGAGCGTTGAGCCACAGTGCCATGAATACAATGAACTTGTATATACCATGAATGAACTCAAGGTGGTTAAAAATGAGAAGTAAATACGAAGGGCAAGCCGTAAGAAAGTAAAAGCCGAATTCTCCTGTCTCTCATTTCTCATTAGCAGCCATTGGCATGTAAATTGAACCCTATCTGACAGGGAAAGGTTGCTGTGTTATACTCGCTGGGCGTAACCTCCTTGGTTTTCGAAAGGTTTAGCGAGCGTTTGGTCGCAGTGCCATGAATACAGTGAACTAGAATATACCATAAACTCGAGGTTGTTAAAGGTGGGAAGTGGACCCAAAGCGCAGGCCGTAAAAAAAGTGTGCGTGTGCCACCTCTCGTTTAGTCCTTGGAACGTCCGCTGGATGGCGGTGCTTCTATATGGGGAATATATGATAAAAAGATGCGAGATGGTGGGACTTGGAGTGTTGAATAGATGAACGAACGGACACACAAACAGACGCATGAACGGACGCAGGGGCAGATGCACGAAAGAACGCAGGGACAGGCGCACAAGCAGACGCATGGACGGTCACACAGACGGACGCATGGACGGACGAATGCTTCGCCCCACTCTCCATCATTCACTCCGTGGATATGCTGTCATTTTTTTAACAATTACGACGGGTGACCCCCATAGACTGTTCGAGGGTTGGATGACGTCGTCATCGAGCATCTGTTTCACTTGAAAACGTATTTCCTCTTGTTCCTTTTGCGACACGCTGTAGGCGTGCTGTCGTACAGGCCGTTCGGTAGGATCCGTTATAATGCGGTGCTTCACGGTTGGGGTCTGTTTGAATTTGGAGGTGGACGCAAAGCAGTCACTATACGTACGTATAATCATGCGTATCTGCTTCTGCTGCGCAAAGGATAGCTGGCAATTAACGTCAACTGTACTGGCTAATGCAGTGTTACCTTCGGCAGCCATGGCATTCGGAGTGATAGTGGAACATTCTTCGTCATCAATGGCTTCAAAGTTCGCGATCGCTGTTCGCTTTGCCAAGTGTTGGTACCGGCCGCCGAAATTCGTGATCAGAAGCCGAGTCCTGCGATGTTTCAGTTGGAAGATAGCACGCGCGACACAAATATGCCGAGCCAAAAGCACCGAGAGGTTAGTTTCCGCGATGCCACTATCTTGTTGTCGCAGTCGCTCTCAACAGTTACAGACATACTGACTCGCGGCGGAAGTGCGATGGTGTCGTCAGCTATTCGAAGTGTTGTGGTCGGCGCAACTGCATGCTTTCGTAGGGCTGTACGGTCGTTAGGTAACCTTATTAGTAGGTCACGAAAGTTAATAATGGCTCCATGCTCGCGGAGAAAGTTCATTCTGAGAATCAAGTTTTGGGAGCATTCACGCAATACAACAAGGAAACAATGTACGTCGACTCACGAATTCGGAGGCGGGCAGTGCACATTCCTAGCGGTGTCAATAGGTGAGCTCCCGCAGTCCGGAGGTTGGTTCCATGTCCCCAAGGTGTTGTTACCTTTCCTAATTGTGCAGCGAGGTCAGCGCTTATAACAGAATAATCGGCACCCTTATCTACCAGAGCGGTCAGCAGGTGGTTGTTGACAAGGACAGAGATACGAGAAGAGACACGTTCGTCGTCGATGGCACACGTCGGTGCAAGGATGTGGTCGGATGTCGGCAGGCAGATCGGGGGAGGGTCTTGTAACAATCGATCAACAGCGGCCTCACCCCCAGAGGTCGCTGTTTTTAGTTTCTCCGGCGCGGTCTTGCGGATCTAGGCGATCTTCCTGCAAGGACGTCTGCAAAGGTTGATTGTTGGCAAGGTGACGTGGAACGCCGTGGAGACGGTGAGCTGGGTTGGCGACGCGGATGGATTGAGGATCGTTGGCTTGCCAAGTATTCGGCGATAGCATGGGGCCGCTCACCATCTCTGGGTCGACGAGCATCCGGACGAGAGCCAGGAAGACCCGTGTGCCTGTATGCGCACTCACGGTAAATGTGACCTGGTTAACCACAGTGTTAACATAGAGGCCGGTTGTCGGGAGCACGCTATACACTGAATGTCCGTGTAAGGGGTGGGTTGCCGTACTGCGGTGGTCCTGAGTAGAGTGACAGCACCGTCTGCAGGATGGACGGACGGGACGGATAGCCAACACCCGGTGCAGAAGTACGTAGCGCTTCTGCGTACGTTAATAGCGGAGCTTCGGTTGGACGTGGGGCCGTCATGGGTTGGACTTCGGCTGCACGCAGAGTCGTCATGGGGTGCACCAGTTGCCTGACCTCTTCGCGATCGACATCCGTTAGAGCAGCAACATGGGGCAGAGAAGACACCACGTGCAACTTTTGCAGCTCCTCTCGCACAATACTGCGCACGAGCTCCGTCAGGTCTTTTACAGTCGTGACGTCAGGTGTTGGCAGGGCCAACGACACTGACGAAAGACTGCCAGGACGCTCATACTGGTACGAACGCTGCCTTGGCAATCTCTCCATTGTGGTGGCTTCACGGAGGAAATCTTCCACAGTGCAGGGAGGGTTCCGCACTAGTCCTGCGAACAGCTGCTCTTTCACTCCCCGCATTAGGAGGCGCACCTTCTTCTCTTCCGTCATTGAGGACGCTGGTTTCGGGAATTGAGGAGCCATTCCGCTTGCTCCTTTCGGTCAGAGATTCAGAAAGTATTTATCAACTGGTTGCAAAACTCTGGCCAGGTTGTCATAGTGGCTTCATGGTTTTCAAACCAAGTACGCGCAGAGTCCTCGATGTAAAAGTAGACATACCGAAGCTTTCGCTGCTCGTTCCACTCGTTGACACTGCCGCAACGGTTGTAGTCGTCAAGCCAGTCGTCGACGTTCTCGTAAAAGTCACCGTGGAACGGCGTCGGGGTTAGCGGGGCGTTGAAGAACCATGGAGGAGGCAGCAATAATGTTTCTTGGTTTGGCAGTCCCGCACTAGCCATAGTACTGCCGAGTTGTGGAAATGGTTCGAATTCAGGAGGTAGGCCTAGTTGTCACCTGCTACGCCGTAGGTCAGCTGGTTCTTCCAAGTCGGGACTAGTGTCGGGACCATGCTGCTGATTGCAGTGCATACAACATTACCCAGCACCTCCACAAGAAAATGTCACGTGATTACAGAACGACCACAACGTCTGTTCACAGGAGCAGCACTGGACGTCGAGCTAAACCGAACATTAGAGCACAAGCACACCAACCGTCCTCTTCTTCTTTCACACTGTGGCACATAATCGAATTGGCATGGCTAAACCTCGTTCCATGCCTGTGGCAATATACACATCAGCAATGCTTCAATTGAAGCCCTGCTTGAATCTTGAGCCATGATTGAAGCCCTGCTTCAATCAATATATTTTTTATTTGTCTGTATGCTCCAGCTGTGAACAGCGACATTGCAGTGTTGATGGTACACAAATGAGGTGACTGCACCGTAATTTTACGAGCTCCACCTAAGCCACAGGATGGTGGCACAAAACACAATGTAACAGCAATTTTGGAACGAAATCTTCAAACATGAATAATTATCATACCACTGTGAAGGTGTTTATCTCATGAACGCATTGTGGAGATCGGCGAAATGCTGCTTGAGGATCCGGCATCACTGTAGATTTGGGAGGTCACTGCCATAGAACTTATGTGTCCTTCACAGGCACCTGGAAAAGTAAATAATTGGCACAAATGATGTCAACGACGCATGTTAGCACCTGAGTTCACATGCACAAGAAATATAACACACAGAATGAAACTGAAAATGTAAGGCACACAATCCTTCATGTTATGGATATGTGAATAATAGAAGAAATAAGTGTATAAATTAGTTCTGCCACATTAAAGAAAACAGCATGCTTATCACGTTGAAAATAACTAGGTTGTAGTCACGATTTTCAATTGTAGAGATAATTTATTGATATGTGTTTATTAAATTATGATTTAAATGCTTCCTGCAAAGTAAACCTTTAAGAACTACCAGTGAAAGCTTTCAATGTACATTTAATAGCGTCTGCATGTACATCTGCTGCCTTTATACTATACAGTTTGTGCACAAATTTGGCATCTTGAACAACTTTGAGAGGTAAACCTATGCAACCTATGAAGCTTAAAATCACCATGAAAGCAATCAGGATCAGGCAAGTGCCATTAAATATCTGTGCAAGCCAGACACCTATAACTGAACTGCACAGAAATAGGGGAGCAAAAGTAACAGAAATTTGGGCTGCTGACCCGCAGGTCGTGGTATCAAGTCTCGGCTGCAATTCCGATGGAGGCAAAAATGCTGTAGGCACGTGTGCTCAGATTTCGCTGCACGTTAAAGAACCCCAAGTGGTCGAAGTTTCCAGAGCCCTCCACTACGACGTCTCTCATAATCATATAGTGGTTTTTGGACGTAAAACCCCACATATCAACCAAGAATAACAAAAATAAACTGCTAACAGAAGAATTGGGTGCATGTGCTATCTGTAAGTGCTTACACCTTACTACATACATCATGCTCATTTTATTTTATATACCGATATTAAAAATAACTGCTCTATTAGGAATGTAAAAGGTAAGATAGAACTAAACGACTCTATAAAAATGACCCTATTAGGACATCACGTTTTCCTATAACAAAATTGACTAAGACTGAAATATTATTTTGCTAGAAAACGTCTTAAAAAGAACAATCAAGTTTGAAGTCAAAATTTTTAATATGGCTACTATGACTATAACCAAGAAATTGTCCTCTACATGGCTAATGTTAGTTTTTAAGGCCTATGTTCACTAGAAAATGAACTATACCACAAAAAGCACAGCGTTCAGGCAAAGCACCACACAAAAAAAGAAAGCAGACCTCTTTTCTATTACCTACAATGCATATAAATGGCATTTTTACCTCTACTTGCCACTTTTTAACTAAGTAAGTAGTGTGAATCAATTTAGCTGAAAATGCACTGTGCCTCTAAAACCTGTTGGTTGAATCTGAATTTTTAAAAATGGTGAAGCTTGCACTAAATTAGGCTCCACAAGCCTTGAAACAGCGAGACTGCATGACTCTTAGGTCTACTTTGGTTACTTGTGTTTTGTTTCTGGGCCTAAGCATGAAGACAAGGGCTTAATTGAATTGCTGCTAACAAAAAAAGCTTTCAGAATTGCCGAGCGTCGAAGGATGCTCAGACATTTGTTGTTTTTCCTACAGGGTCATCCTACCCAAACATCCAAACCATACTGCCTAGTTACCATCACAGATATTTGTTTAGAAATGATGGTAATTTACTCTTTTGAAAACAGTTATTTGCTGAAATACTTTGAAAAAGAAGTATTGGCCACGTGGGTACCTTCAGAATTTCGCAGAATGTTGTGCGGGTGTTGTTTGTGAGAAAAATTTAAAAGTACCGCTTTTTATAGCCATATCAAATTTGATCTACCTATTAGGTAACGGTGCTTCTTTAAAGTATTTTAAGCCGAGTAACATTTGTGCAATTTTTCTGCTACATAGGCTTTGAAGAAATCAGCCAAACTGTTTGTCGTTTGCAGTTCTGTTATGGCAATACTGCAATTTCTATGAATATTTTAGCCACAAATACTCACTCAACAGAAATTATAATTCACGAAAAAAAATAATGTTAGGTCTAGATTACAAATATCGCTATATAATCGTTTTGTCTACATTGAGATGCAATTTGAAGTATGTGTTTGTCTAATTGAAAATTACTTTAATGTGTAAGTTGAAAGCAAATAAACAGTTCTTGTTGTATGGCAAGTGTTATGACTACAATTTTTGTTTCAATGAAAAAAATGATTTTTGAAGTCTCCGATTGAAAAGCCGTGAAGAACTTCAGAATGGAAGCTGTCGTATATCAAATGCACAAAACAGCCATCATTAGTAAACTTCAAAAATATATTTCTTCTTTAAAACAAAGTGTAATCATATAACTTGCCACTTAAAGAGAACTGCATTCTTGCTTTCGATGTGGAAAAAAAATTGCACTAATATTACCGAGCTTCATGCACTACACACAATCACCTTTACTTAATACCTAGACCAAATTTGGTGTAGAAGGGGCAGTATTTTTGATATAATTCTTTTAACTTTTTACAAACAACACCCAGACGACATCTCGGGAAGTCCAGAAGGCACCAAGGTGGCCTAATATTTCGTTCTCTGCGATATATTTTAGCCTTTTGCTGTTGTCAATACAGTAAACGAGCACAATATTTTTTTTTCAAAACACATTTACGATGGTTGGCAAAATGGCTGGGATGTTTGATGTGGAATCGCCTCACTGCCAGCATTTATTCTTCCGAAGCTCAAGCTATCACCGCTCTGTTACTGCCTTCCTTACATACAATGCCTGCATAGGAAAGAAAAAGAAAGGCAGATCTGACAAAGTTTACAAGGCAAGATATTTTCATGTTGCATAAATTCATTGCTATAAACAGCAACAAAATAACATTCATTTTGAGTAGTCCAAGACACAAGCTATGTACCAGTATACTAGAAGCCAAGCGCAAACTTTCTATTTGATCATGTGTTGTGATAGACAGGAACTACTTATTGCAAGACTGATCAGCCTGTAATTAACTGAATGAAGTACAATACACTGTTCAATCCAACACCACATAGGCATCTTTCTAAAGCAAAGCCATGTGTCATTGATTCATGCACTAGATGGGACAATGCAAACGTATCAAAAAAGGTGAAAAAAGAAAACAAGGAAAAAAAGAAGAAAAGAAGGGATGCAAAGTAGGAGCAGTGTAGCACAGTACTTTTACTTTGCATCCCCCCTTTTCTTTCTTCTCTTTTCTTTCTTTTTTTCTTTTTTTTTCTTTCTTTTACCTTTTTTTTGCTTCCCTTACCCCGAACCTTCAGCCCCGCCACGGTGGTCTAGTGGCTAAGGTACTCGGCTGCTGACCCGCAGGTCGCGGGATCGAATCCCGGCTGTGGCGGCTGCATTTACGATGGAGGCGGAGTTGTTGTAGGCCCGTGTGCTCAGATTTGGGTGCACGTTAAAGAACCCCAGGTGGTCGAAATTTCCGGAGCCCTCCACTACGGCGTCTCTCATAATCATATGGTGGTTTTGCGACGTTAAACCCCACAAATCAATTACCCCGAACCTCCGACAGGAGAACACTTTGTATCATCGCAACCTAACTTGAAATTAAGCAAGGGCTGCTCTCTTCTGCGTTATAGGTTTGTTTTTTTCAGACAAACATTACCAACAGGCACACACTCATACACCAAAAGATGATGTCATTACTAACGCCATTTAAACTAACACGCAATGGATAACAAGGGGACTTCTAAAAAATAAGTCCTCCTATCGCAACATCGGCCAGCCTGTCTGAGGCACTTCCACCGTTCACCCTGATTACCCCACTAGATGCTTCCATCTGTCGACTCGCATCTTCATTTGGGATATCACTAAGGCGAGCCTATGTTGATGAATACGCACGAAAGTTTAGTGATGTATCACGCATCAGATTAAGCAACTGTGTTTAAAAAAATTAGTGATAGCTTGCTTCCAGGCTTTTTATACTACAATACGGTGCTTGAAGTAGCCTGAAACTGCGTAATGTCTTCAAAGCACATGAACCAGATTGACAAGGTAATGCACAAAATGCTTAAGAATATTGCGAGAAACATGATAACGACAAAACGACCAGCCACCTAAATTTTTTGCTGAACATGTTTTTAAAATGTCCATGTACACCCAAACGATATGCTCATGATACAAGCCGAAAAAACCTACAAGTTGGGCTTTGGGGCCTTCTGTAAGTAGACGTGTAGCATTTTTTCTGTGGCGGGCTTTACACCCATAAGTGAGGAACAAAACTGCTGTACAATGAAGAATGTTGGCAGCTATCAGTTATAGAAAAAAACTGATGCAGCTAATATTCCCCGACACATTTGCACATTTAGAGAGGTGACGAAGCTTCTGTCATTTGTGGCAGTAACTCCAACAAGACCAGTGCGAAAATTGGCACTACGTGGCTAGACAAATGTCCAAACATGCCTGCCCGACTCCCTTTAGCCATCCCATCTGAATCTGACACATGATTTCTTGACTGCTGTCTGGAAAAAAACAAAACCTTTAAAGCACTCACAATACACAGCGTGAAGTTCCTCCGGAGTGGTCAACTTCGTCTTCTGCGATGAAAGATCTGCACAGTGTACTGATAAGGCTCTCCTTGCAATGGTTTTCACGGCCACACTGTGGCTTTGATGTTCCTGTCCAAGAGAGCTTGGGGAGCTTGGAGGGTGCTTGCTCTTTTCTGGGGGCTGCTGCCGCTCCTCGTTTTCTGCTCAAGGTCAACCTGCACAAAGTTGTAGACGAGGCTTTAAGAGTTGTATTTAATGATATACAAATTTTCGCTGAACACACATTTCCTCGTGGCACACTGAGGAATTTCTTATAAAACTTAAGGCTTCGCACAAGCAAACACTTACAATCGATCCGAAAATGCACTTGACTCTAAAGAAGCAAGTTTGTTATGTAGTGTATAGAAAGAAAGGTTATTTGTCACAACCAAAACTACAGTTGCACACGAAAACAACATTAGCTGGACGCTGTGGGCCACTTTCATGGCATAGCTTAAAGTGTTACTGATTGTGCAACGATACTAAATATATGTAAAGATTGCCTGATCGATTTCAGGCAGTACTGAAGGGTAGGGTGCGAATATATCGTTCTACTCAAGAGCAATGCACAAAACTCAACATCAGTACCAACGCATTCAGCTAAAAATTTTGATTAGGATTTCTTCATTAAAGAGACTGACAAGTCGCCAGAATGTGTGATTGGAGGTGGAAATCAAAATCCGTGAAATGAACTGCATTCTTTTTGCAACTTGAGTGGCATTTCCTTTTAAAATTGCACAAAGAGCGTAAAATCAGTATGTCATGCAGCCTGTTTGTTTACTGCAAATTATTTGACGCATCAACATGCAAAAAGATTAGTGGTCAAAGTTACAGCTTATATCCATATTACCTGTGCCAACATTATTCTGTGCTGCCTACGCAGAGGAGTCAACCCTCAAAAAGCAGACCTGCCATCGTGGCAAACAGTGCGAAATACGGGCATTTCACACGCACGTGAATGCTATGCTTTCGCAGCAAACTGCAATACACAAACATATAAGCTGTTATGCTGACCTCCCACTGTTTACTGCCTGTGTTGTGTGACACTTGACAGCAGTCAGAGACCCGAAAATTTTTAAAATGTTTCCAGCACTTTCTGTGTTACCACTAAATGTACTCATGAAAGCCAAGTCAAACTAAAAGAAACAAGCCCCGAAAGTTCTCTTCCTTTACTGCATAATTAAACACTCAGACCAGTAAGCTTTCTATTGCAGAAAAAACAGCTACTATAAAAACTGATATTCGGTCCCATTAATTGCTTTATGCTTTAAGCCATGTTGTTATGTTAAACGGGTGTTCTGTTTTACACGACTTGGTCTGCTTGAACTCTTGAACCGGGCACCATATAGGTTGAAAGACACACACAGAGTTTGAGACAAACCTAGTTTCTCGTGGAGCATCCTTATGCACTATAAAAACACATCTCAATCTAGTTAGTTGATCATAACGAGGTGAAAACAGCTCGCACTTGAAAAGCACGGGCAGAAAGGATGACGCCTGCACCCTGTGCTCCCTGTACATTCTCGTTGAGGGTGCAGTTGTTGCCTTATCTTTATGCGATTCCGCATTTATAACATAGTTCGCTGAATATTCTTTGTGGCATTAAAGTGTGTGATAGCTTCATGTGAAGGCCATGTAATTTATAAAAATAGAATTCAACATAGCTCGATTAAAAAATAACAAATAGCATCGAGCACCATGTCCTGTAGCCATTCTTTAGCAAATGGCAGTATGATTTATTCTTCAAAACATATCTTACTTTTAACCACTACAAGATCTAACTCGTACACTGGCACATTCTTTTTGCCTCTTCAGATTATAAGGTACCTTTTTTACATCAGAAATTCTGCAAGAAGAATAGAGGTGTTGTAGTTGTGAGGAAAGAAACGTAGAAGGAAAAAAGATAACCTGTCCTGGACAGGGACCGAGCCTTCCAACTTCGAATAACATGTCCGATGCTCTATCAGCTGAGCTACCATGGCGGCTATCCCCCTTCCATTTTGTACGGTATATATGTGCATTTAATCGTAGAAGAGTCAGTCAGCGCTGCCTGTTTCCATCATGACGAGTGTGGAACACCTTTTTTTGCCTACTGGCAATTACATTACGATTGAAATTACGTTACGATTACTTCCAAAATCTTTATACTTCTTTGGCAGCATTATGCATCTGTTAGTTCTCAAAAAATTTGCTAGTCACAGGAGGCGGTAATGGTTCGCCCTCCCACCTAAATGCATGTACATGAACACATGCACAACTGATCGAAAAACAAGTCACACACCTTTAGGATTACTGAGATTCACTGTTTCAGATTCATTAGTAAAAGAAAGAACTATAATTTGAAGGGTTTGTTGTTTTTGTTGAACACATTATATTGAAAACTAGAGGACAATGATGCCAAGCAAACTATAGGGAATGTTGTCAAAATTAACATTAACAATATTGTGAAAAGAAAAGTGAACGAAAACGTAACTTGGCGACAAGTTACTAATGTGCTGATGTTTTTTGAGAATTGAATTGACATTACTTTTTATAACATTCCTATATTTTCCTGGGTAATTCTCATTATTTGAGTGGTGAGTAGGCTGACAAAGAAAGGATATGGCATTGATACTGCTTTTGAGCACCTAATAGTTTGAGGACCTTAAAAGAGCAGAAACTGCTTTGAGTAGACCAGAATATTTAGTTGGAGCGAAAAAAACGTACACACATTTTTACCAGGCTTTCTAACACATTTTGAGACATAAAAGTGTATGCTGCCAGTAATGTTAAGCACCATTACTTTATTTATTTTATTTATTTTTATTTATTTATTTACAGTACCTACAGCGCCCGCGAGGGGCATTAGTGTAGGGGGGAGATAACGATTTCAAAATGCAGAAAGGCGACAGCTCATTAACACTGAGTTGGACATAAAAGAAATACAGATACATAATAAAGCCTCCAATGGTGACACGTAATAAACATTGACGTGTGTGAAGGTACAGCAGCAAGAAAAATATATATACATATATCTAAAATGCATACGCAGACATACATATATACATACATATATATACACACACAGATAAAAAGCAGGCGGAAAAAAAAGCTGAAGCGTAGATCACTAGAGAGATGAGACGAAAGTGTAAGCAACCTTAATGTGTGCTCAGGCTACGATAAGATATGATGTTCCAGCGCAGTGGCAAAAGTTTCCCTGGACGCGGCTACAATTTCATGAGGTAGTTTGTTCCATTGCTTAATTGATCGCGGAAAAAATGAATATTTAAACAGTTTAATAATATTTTAATAATTTAAAATGAATATTTTAATAATTTAAAATGAATATTTATTGCGACTTTTGTCGCAATATGCACTGTAGCAGGTGTAGTTAGAGTGGTGATAGTGAAATACCAATCAAGCACGCCACCCACTGCGTTCACATTTATGGTCGCGTATTTTAAAAATTGACCTCGTGTTTAGTAAAAAAAATTAGTGCATTTATGATTTTATTCAAATCAAGTTATACCGACTGGGTAAGCCAACCATTTGCATAAAATCAAAAGGCATAAAGTGATTCATGTATTACAACTATGTGAACAATTTCAGCAACGCAGGGCAAAGTGACAACAGTTCTAATAAAAACCCCTCTCATTATAACATGCATTAAAAGCACCACACCAGAATATTTTAGAGTTCATGTAATATCGAGATTACTAGACTGTCTATTGACCTTTCAGAAGAAGGGTATCTCCTTCACGTTCAAGGGGCAACCACTTGGAATTTTTCTGAGCTTTTCTGTGAATATTTCCTGAATTTCGGATATCATTAGGATTGATTTATAGTGAACAAACTTTGCTTACGCATTGAAACTTAGTTCTGTTTGTAACTGCAATAAAGGGAGTTAAACCCCACAAATCAATCAATCAACTGTATTAAGGGGTGCCAAACCACCTCCAATGATTCTTTTAACATTTCAAGCAAATGTGTGCAACGACTTTAGAATAGTGTCCTAATCAAGAATGACAACTTCAGTAGCACAACAAGGTTTAGGTGCCCAAAAATTACCTAGAAACACTACCTTTTCCTCTTGGAGTCTTTTGAAAGTTTTCAGCTCCTCAGTCCTCACCTTACAACAACATTTTTTTAAAAAGGTGTTTGTGTGCCCACTGCTCTTGCTCCTTGTACAGTGAGGAGGAGCACAAGGCAAGAAGAGACAAGAAAGAAGCATTGCAAAAAAAAGCGAAATAAGCGAGGACCACTTTTCTTTCGTCCAATGTGTGTAACATTACTATTGCGACAACATATAGAAAAATTATCACGCCTATGCATACATTGTAGAGTCATACACAGCTGCAACACCACGACTAAATTTTAACAATGTGTTGGTTTAGGATCCCTTTATAGTGGCAAGCTAAAGATATCTGCATTTGTTCGACACATATTAAGATGCAGTAAAATGTGATATGGTAATCTCATTTAGAATGAACGTCATATGGCTTCATTGTATATGTGGCCACAAGTAACTCTGGTTGCAAAGCGATACGACACAGCCTAAACAGACGTCACCGACAACTCTAATCTGAACTTGTCTTTGCTACTTGCCCAATATCATCACAGCAAAAAATGACCAATTGAATCTGCTATACATATGTGCAAGCTTATGCTAAGGACCAAGTATGGAGGGTGATTTGTCATTATTGAGATCAGTTATTTCTTAAAGAACACTTGCTGTCAAACGCAAATACACTGCTGTCGAAGCGTCAAGACTCAAATATAAAGCAAAAAGAAGTGTCTCTTTAAAAATTACAGGCCACAAGGTGCAAAATAAATATTTCATATACTTGGGATGTAAGGCACGCATAAAAGGTGCTGCCATATTATACTTTTTCCTGTGTTGAAACCTGCTTGCTTTACTCACCCAACACATATGTAAATATGCGGTGAAAACACCAAGCAGCTAATGCAGCATGGTTGAACACATGTCCAGGGATTCTACTATTCATATTGGCTAAGCAGCCCTACGCCTTCACAGTCCTGCAACCATTTGTACGACAAATATAGTTCTACCCAATGTTCTTGGTTGACAGACACACATGCAAGACGCATAACCACTATATAGGAAGTTTGCATGATAATGCACTGGGCAGCAAAATGGATTCCAATATCGAGTAAGTATCCCGGCCTGCCACTTCTTTCTTTCCGTTCTTAAAAATTAACCAATCCATGGTTAATAAATCTTCGCCCAACGTGAAGTGTACTGGCAGTCCGTTGAAGAATTGCAATGTATCTCAAACACAATCCAATTCATGGCAAGTAAGCAGACAATAGCGTTTTGTCAGCTGTTCAAGAAAACAGGATGAAGTTTAGCTAAAACCCATGTTTTTTTATCAACACTATTCAATTAGATATAAAAGTGTTGAGCATTATGTGAAAAAACGCGGATTCTTGTTTAATCAATGTTTACTTATAATGTACAGGTATGAATGCAAGTAACTGAATATGAAACGATAATTTTTGCTTCAAAATTAGAGTTATGAACACTATCTCACTTGCTAGCTGCATCTTGTCCAAAACAACGGCAAGCTAGGCCAGTTTCTATAGGTGAGCAGTAATGAACAGTGCAAAGTACCAATGAGAAACACCAGTAACAACAGTATGGGGCAAGCACAGACTGCCAACTGTATAATTTATTGCACAAAAGTTCGCCTGAATATCAGACAACTCGTGCAAATGAAGGTCCAGTTGGAAATGAACAAGTTACGAAATCAACAATGCCTGCTTTCTCTAACAGTACCCTCGTTCATATAAAGTATGCAGCGATAGGCTCCTACCGAGGTACGTCACAGCATGATGTCACTGGCACACGTAAAAGGTGGGGCTGGAAAAACACTCCCGCTGGTGGCTCAGCCCGGTACAGTCATGCGGTGTTTGGGGCAAGTTTTTAGTTTTTCAAAGCTTACACTTCACGTTACAATGTCGACATTAGCTGCAGTATGTTTCAGCAAACATTCAGCTGTGTGGTAATCTGTGTGGTAAAATATTTGTCACGCTGTTTGTTTATCTTGAAGAAGTGAACACACATGGTGGTCTGTGCGAGGAACAGCGGCATAGTCTTCAAAAAAGTGCACTGTTGATTGTGGCATGTAGTGTGCATTGAAAGGTTTTGAGAATATCGGTTCAACTGAGAATATTGTGTGTGGTGTGTGCAGTGTCAATAACAATGTGTCTTGTTTGCGAAGACGTTAGCACTCGTGGCAGCGGCCGGTTGTTCAAAAAACTTGATTCGACATTTTAGTCAAGGTAAATATGCACTTGACGCGATCATCTGCGAGTGGGTACATCTCGGTGTTTGCGCTGTGTGCAGAAAAAAATTGCATGGTCACCGGGCTGGAAGATACCATTTGCTGAAGCTGCATATATGAATCGCCCCGACGAGTACGCAAGCCTAATAAAGGTATAACTCGTTTTATCGAAGGCCTCATATGTCTTCATGTAATAAGCAGAGATTCTTGTTTCACATACACTCAGTACTTTTACAGCTTGAAGTTCATGAAGTGACAATGCACACTACAGGTTTGTGTGTTAGGCCCTAAGGGAGCAATGTAAATATGCAAATAAGTTGTAGGTGTCAGATGCAGCGATGTAACTGCACAAAAGACTACGTATATATCGGTCTACATGTTTAGAATCGCATATATCTCAGTGGTCACCAACAACTTGCTTGCCAACCAGCCCTTGTACAGAGGAAGATGATTATAGGAGTTTATCGGCGCAAGGGCCAGATGTGGCCAAAGAGCGCCAGAGCGATGATAATGAACTGTACGATGTGCAGTGTAGATAAAACAGATGTGACGTGGCTGTAAATGGGCCTAAAACAGTCGCTGTAGGTGCGTAACATTATATATACATATAGTAAAACTATGGCAATGACAAATGATGTGTGCTATGGAAACATAAAATGGTTTAAAAGTGATATCTATGTGAAATAAAAACTTGGCATGGAGAACCAGAGCCTCGACAGAGCCCTTAAACAAGAGCATGGAGGTCTGGGCTCAATAAAAGCTGCTATCACAGCGGCATCCTCTGAACAGAGGATGCGCTATGAACCTGTTGGGCTAAAAACATTCAAAACTACATCCTTTAAAAAGCTTAAAACTGATTTTGCATCAAAAAGCGGCTCTTCACCGAGAAACATAATCGGAGGTAGAGGAAGATTATAGCGGTATGCTAAAGAAAAATATTTCGTTCTCTCACTTTCAGCTTCAGGGCACTCCAGGAGGACGTGGAGGACGGTTAGCCTCTCACCACATGAACCTCCTACCACAAGTAGGAGGTTCATCGCCAGTCAGCAGAAAGCTATGGGTACCATAAGTGTGTCCTATTCTGAGGCGACAGAATAGGACATCAGTTCGCCGTGTTCTTGTAGCGGAGGGACAGTAACCCAACCGCGGCCTAATCAAGTGAAGCTTATTATTTATTTCTGTGTTCCACAAGCGTTGTCAGTGGTTTCGCAGTTTCTTACGTAGGAAGAGTTCTAGGTCTGTTGCAGGGATAGTAGCGGTGGGGTTGATAGCGCGCAATATAAATGAGGTGGCCATTTGGTCAGCTAACACATTGCCCTAGATGCTTCCATGGCCAGGAACCCAGCAAATAGTAACTGGCTGGTTGGACATATACGCTGTACACAGAACGGAATACAGCTCAATTATTACTGAATTTTTGAATCTGGAAAGGGATCCTAATGCATTTACGACGCTTAACGAGTCTGTGAATATAATAGATTTTTTTATGTTTGATTTCCGTATATGCTTAACAGCCGACAATAGCGCATATCCCTCAGCCGTAAATATACTTGTTTCCAGGTGCAGCACACCGGATTCCGAGAAGGATGGTCCGACGGCTGCATAAGCCACCCCTGCATGCGACTTAGAAGCATCAGTATAAAACTCTACGCATGAGTAGTTGGACTGAAGTTGTCGGAAATACATTTTAATATGTGCTTCTGGTGCATGTTTAGTGATCTCGGCAAAAAAAGTGTCACAATGTATGAGCTGCCGCTGCCACGGCGGTAAATGTTTTGTTGTGGGCATAGGACAAAGTTCTAGCAGCGGAACACCCATTTCCTCACTTAAGCTTCTCACACGCAAAGAGAACGGCTGTCTCGCTGCGGGTCGATTATGGTAGAGGGTGGCAGCGGTCATATCGTTTATAGCTGAATAAGAAGGATGCTTTGTGTTTGCGCGCACCTTTATAAAATGAGTGAAGCTGCTATAGGATCACTGTAGGTGAAGTGACCACTGATTCGACTCTACATAGAGACTCTGGATCGGACTTATCCTGAAAGCACCGGTTGCCAGTCGGATACCCAGATGGTGAACTGGGTCTAGGATTTTCAAAGCACTTGGCGTTGCGGAATGATAAATTATAGAGGCATAATCAAGGCGCGACCAAACAAGGCTTTTGTACAAGTTCAAGAGACACTTCCAATCACTACACCATGTTGTACGTGATAGGAGCTTTAGGAGGTTCATCGCTTTCAGACATTTCATTTTTACATGTTTAATATGGGGAATAAACGTGAGCTTAGAATGCAAAGTGGTTCCTATGAATTTATGCTCGCTGCTCACAGAGAGCTGGTCTCCCTTTAACGTAATATTTGGAAGTGGCATTACCCCTCGTTTGTTGGAGAAGAGTACGCAAGTACTTTTCTGGGTGTTTATTTTAAAACCATTCTAATCCGCCCATTTAGAGAATTTATTCATTCCAAGCTGCACTTGTCGTTCGCAGATAGACATATTGCATGATTTCAAACTCATCTGCACATCATCAACATACACAGAATAAAACATCGCGCTTGGAATGACTGACTGCTGGGAGTTCATTTTTACAAGAAAGAGTGTGCAACTAAGCACGCCCCCTTGCGGAACACCAGTTTCTTGGGTAAATGATCTCGAGAGAGCATTTCCCACTTTTACGCGAAAGGTTTGGTTAGACAGATAACTTTTAATTGTGTTTAGCATGTTCCCATGGATGCCCATGGCGGCAAGATCGCGTAGAATCCCAAATCGCCATGTGGTATCGTACGCTTTCTCCAGGTCTAAAAACACCGAAAGTACAAACTGCCCATGAATAAATGCATCTCTGATGTATGTCTCTATGCACACAAGGTGGTCTATTGTCGACCTCCCCTCTCTGAAACCACTCTGAAGGGGGTCTAGTATACTGTTACTTTCTAGGAAGTGGGTTAAGCGCCGGTTTAACATTTTCTCATATAGTTTGCACAAACAGCTTGTTAACACTATTGGCCTGTAGCTGGCGGCCAAGGACGGGTGTTTGCCTTGTTTAAGTACCGGGATGACTATCGCTTCTTTTCATGACAATGGAATATATCCAGCTTCCCACATGGTATTGAAGAGGGTTAGGAGCGTTTTTAGTGCTTCTGGGCGAAGATACTTGATCATTTCGTACGTTATACGATCGCCACGTGGCGCCGAGTTGTTGCAGTACGCAAGAGATGCCTTAAGTTCAGCTAATGAAAATGGGCAGTTATAAGCCTCCCTGGAGGTACGTTTAGATTTAAGGGGTTGCCGCTCTTCGCGTTCTTTGAATATTAAGAACGTTTCTGTGTAGTGCGATGCGCTCGAGACGCATTCAAAGTGTTCGCCTAGGCAGTCCGCCTGCTCCTCTAGGCTCTCCCCTCGGCTACTTACCAAAGTTAGGGGGTGTGACTCCCGACCCATTATCTTCTTTACTCTATTCCAAACCTTCGTTTCGTCGGTGTAAAAATTTATACCGGAGATGTACCTATTGCAACTTTCTTTCTTTGCAAGGCGATGCGTTCTTCTGGCTTGGGACTTAACATGTTTGAAATTGTTGAGGTTTTCAGCCGTCGGGTAATTTCGGAGTAGTCTCCAAGCTTTATCTGGTCTATTGCGCGCTTTCCGACAATCGTCATTCCACCATGGGATGCGACATTTATTGGTCATTCCGTTGGTCTGCTTGATACATTTCATTGCAGCGTCAGTAATAAATTCTGTTAGGTATGCTACAGCATCGTCTATATTAAAATCAGCAATCTCATCTCCGTCTAAAATTGTAATTTCTTGAAATAATTTCCAGTTGGCTGACTTGGTGTTCCAGCGAGGAAGTCAGGCGAGCATGTACCTTCTTTTGTTAACTTTAACATAATCGGGAAGTGGTCACTCTCAAAAGGGTTCTTGAGAACGAACCCCTCCAGATATGGAATTATAGCACTTGAGACAGTACTCAGGTTTATAGAAGAGTATGTGTTATTTGTAGTGCTATAATACGTCGGTTCTTTTTTGTTTAGTAGATATGCACCTGACGAAAACAGAAAGTGTTCTATAAGGCATCCTCGCGCGTCTAAACGGGATTCGCCCCTTAGCGGTTTATGTGCATTTAGATCACCAACGACTGCATATGGCGGAGGAAGTTCATCAATGAAGCTTTGAAATTGTGTCTTTGAAAGTAATAGGGAATGTAAATAGAGGTAATTCTTAGTAGCTTCCCGAACAGCACTGCTCGAACAGCAACTGCCTCAAGAAAAGTTCGGAGGTTTAATTGCTTACAGGCAACACCTTTATCAACTATTATTGCGACACCGGCCGACGAAGCGGCAGCGTCGTCACGGTCTTTGTGGAAGATGGCATAGTGCTTTAGAAAGTTTGTTTGTGTAGACTTGAGATGTGTCTCCTGAACACACGGCACCTTTGAAGTATGTTTATTAAGAAGTTCTCTTATATCATCGAGGTTATGGAGAAATCTTCTCACATTCCACTGTAAGATCTGTGTATCCATTTTAGATGTGTTTTGTGCTGTGTGCTCAAGGAAGGAAAGTTAGCTCACGGACCCTTTCCATGGGCCACGACACGAGATTTTTCTTTTTTGGATCGGTCAACGGAGTCGCGCCGATCCTTAGGCGCTGGCTGCGCCCTCACACTCGGTGTTGTGTTCATTGCCTCTTGCGAGGCGCTGGACAGGCGGTCTTGCGAGCGCTGCATTTGTTTTGAGGGCCTCGCCTCAAAAGACGAGACCTTCGCGGCCCCCAGCCCGGAGGTTGGTGGGTCTTTCTTAGATGTCGGAGCAGCACTGGCTGCAACCGCCGAGGGGGCGAATGGCGTCACCGCTGGCTTACTACGCGTGTGCCAGACAGGCGCCGAGGGCCGTCGTGGCGCTTCCCCCTGACGTGCCACTTCGGCAAAGCTAGTTTCTGGTAGGCAGGACACCTGCCTTTGTGCCTTCTTAAATGAAATGTTTTGTTTTACCTTAATTGTGACAATTTTCTTTTCCTTTTTCCAGCACGGGCATGACCGCGAGTATGCGGCATGTTCCCCATTACAGTTCGCACAGTGAAGAGAGTTTTCACAGGCATCTGATGTGTGCTCTTCAGCACAGCATTTCACGCAAGTTAGGCGGCCTCGGCAGTTCTGTGAACTGTGGCCGAACCGCTGGCATTTGAAACATCGGAGGGGGTTTGGTATATATGGCCTCACTCGAATCTTGATATACCCAGCCGCAACGGAGTCGGGCAGTACACTTGAATTGAAGGTAAGTATCATGTGTTTAGTCTAGACTTCTTTGCCATCACGCCTCATGCTAATTCGTTTTACGTTTATGACATTATGTTCGCTGAAACCCTCCAGGAGTTAAGCCTCCGTCAGCCCTAACAGGTCATCATCTGAGACAACGCCACGGGTGGTGTCCATGGTTCGGTGTGGGGTTACTATTAATTTGGTATCTCCAAATTTCACTAGGTTAGGCAATTTTTTATATTGTTTCTGGTCGCGGAGCTTTAACAGGAGGTCGCCACTTACCATTCTCGAAGCTTTATATCCTGGGCCAAAGATTTCCGTCAAAGACTTTGATACTAGAAAAGGTGAAAGTGTTCACACTGATTTGCCGGGTGTGTCAGCGTGGACAACATGGAATCGGGGAAAAGATACTTTCTGGTTACCAAAAAACTGGAAAACTTCGTCGGTGTGCCCTCTTTTCTGAGGGCGATCAGGGAGTGGGGGGGAAGGAACAAGCCATATTTAAATGCTATCTTTCGGTAGCGGCGCCAGCCACCCACCATTGAGCCCTACAAGGGGACGCTGCAGGGTCTGTAAGTACAGGTCCCACAGACGCCAGCTGTACGCCACCATTATAACCGAATATGGTGTATCCAAGGTAGGATAGCCACACAGGGTTAACCCTTGCGGCCAGGAAACATGGAAGTTAATGGAAGTGAGTAGAGGACACGAAAGATTCAAAGTGAGAGAAAAGACAAAGATGTGAGGTGGAGACAGGAAAAGGCAACTGCTGATTCCCGCCGGGCGGGTCAATCCGGGGGTGCCGTCTACGTGAAGCCAGGGCCAAAGGGGTGTTTGCCTCTGCCGGGGGGCCTTTAAGGTCCAGTAACCCGTCGTTGGCTCAACCCCCAGGATCCTCTTTTCCCCGGACACGGCAAAGCCACCCACGGCTAGGCGTGGGAGGGAGTAGAAACTCCCCCATTAGCTCGAGTTCGTGGTCTCGCTACACACCAAACGCCTACTTGCACAGGCGCCCCTGCGGGGGTACAGAGGGAGGGAATGGCTGGCACGGTGCTCGAAGTGACGTCGCACTATTTGCAAACATAGAGAGGTGTCTTACTTGGGCAACAGTTTGCACAATACATTTTAGATGCAAGACTGTACTCGTCCAATATTGATAATACTAATGTGTTTTGTTCGTACTTTGTGCTGTGAATTACTAGGCAATTAGTCACCATGATCTTTAAATGCTACTTTCAGTGTTCTGTCTCATATTGCTGACAACCGTGTTGCATAAATGGGGCAAAAAAGCAACACAGAAAGGTTGTCACAATAAATACCCCAACATGGGTATTCTCCTGCAAACAAAAGTCGGCACTGGTCCTGTCATTACCCGTTTTCCTTCTCTCTTTGCCTTGTTTTTGCTGAAACAGCCAAACACCTGATGAGTTAGATGAGAAATATTAACGCATCAAAACTTTAAGTGCTTGCATCAGCAACTACACAACAGCGTGATAACGGCAGCCCTGCCACACAGCAGCGAAACTTGGTGGCAGTGTATTATTTTATAAAAAGCAACTCTGGCAGATTACTAAATCTCACATTGTGCATGCAAGTTTTCTTCAAAGTCATGCGTACAATGTAGGTGCTGGCCGGTACATTATTAGTTACAAGCAAAGGCGTCCTGCAGTTACACATACAGATTGCACGAACACCTCTCTCTCTCAACACTAGGCTCACACGTTATATCTTTTAACAAGCAAACGCCTTTGTTTAGGGGCATAATAACGCTCTACCGTGAACGTATGTTAATCAACCCACTTAGGCGGTTGGCTAGGTGAATCGAGCCAAGGTACAAATTGTATCACCCGTGAACGTAAACAAACGCTGCGTTGCGTCAAATGGCACCGCAGGCTTCGTTTAATCAACAACGTAGCAAGCGCCGTGTACTTTCTCCTCACTACATTGCACATATGAAAAAAAAATCGATCATCATGCACATGCATGTTGCCGCAGTTGTCTCGACTTAGCTCCAGTAAGGCCGCGCCGATGCGCCATGGCTCTGCTGGCGTTAATGTTGTCAAAGCGATTCGGATAACCGCACTCGCAAATGCGCGTAAGGCTGCCGTTTCACGACGCCTCGTTTGAGTAAGGCAACACACACTTGCACTGAGTGGCATACTTAGTCTACATAAGAAAGTGTCCCCCTTAACTTTAGTTTCTTTCACACTGTCCTGAGGGAAGCGACCACAGGCGTCAGCAGTCACTTCGGAGTCCTTTGAGCGCCCGCACAACCCGCTGATTCCTTGGACGACTCGCACTTCATCCGCACTTGAACAACCGTGGGAATGGGGCGAAATCTTTGCACATCACACGAACGAGGAACGGCGCTTCCTTGCGTAAATTTAATATTTCTTGCTCTCCTGTGTAGCAGCGCGAACACATGAGAGACGCACCGAAACGGCATGCCCCCGGAAACAAAGAAGAGAAACAACAGGTGGCTTTAGCTGTGGATGTATTGGACTTGGATATCTGTGTGAGAAAAATAAAAAACGTTTGTCGCTGCTATAAACTAAAAAAAATGTATGTTATCTGGCAAAATAACTCTAAAAGTATTAAACGGTTATTCAAAAAACAAGTTACAAATTATAAATATTTTTGCAGTACTTTGTTTTGTTTTTTGCCCTAGCAAACGACAGCCTCCTTACTGCTTCTACGATATACGTAGGGTGGTTTTACGTTTGGTGCGTGTCGCCGACGCAAAGCTCTATAGTAGTCGTATCAGAGTTATCAATTCTCAATTAAACATAGGATGACTATAAAGCAGTAACATTTTGACATAGTGCAGTACGCAATCTTTCAGCGCATAACATTTCTTTGCTCTGAAGCAAATCGAAGCAAGCCGACTGGCGCAATCAGGTGATGTCGCCGCTACGCGAGGCACGGTCTCGCGCTCGATTTGTCATTGGGCAAGAGAGCTACTAAGTGGAACACAACGAGACGCTGAGATTAATGGCGTATCACTATAATTTCCTGTGGGGGCCGACTCAATAGCAAGAGAGCCCCAGGAAAAAACTTTCAAGCTTGTGTGTGAGCGTAAAAATACTTGTTTTCATCCGCGAGGGAGCGGCAATCTATAGTTGAAAGACATGCGAAAATCATGTGACGTAGATACAATCACAAAACATAAGCACACAATAATGGATACGATCGCATATCGTACATAAATATGCCAACACATAGTGCGTACACAGCAAATTTGTATATATATTGCTACGTAGCTGACGTATCTGCGGTCAGAAGACGACAACGAGGAAGTGGTCTGTCGGTTGTGCGTGCTCTCTTCCATCTTAGTCGACGCCATACGCACCAGCTTGAATATAAATTTCAAATAAACACGCCTCGTGTCATTTTTACGTAACATCTTTGTGGTGGACGTGCTGGGTACTTCCCCGTCTTCATCACGAAGCTCCGCAACGACCGCATCATCATAGGTCCAATCATGTCACAGGTTGAACAACCATCGTCTTCGCCACCTGCCCCTACCATGACTTATACATACGTCGTTCTACCTTGTGCTCGTGATCCCGGTGTATTTTTCGGTCAAGATGGCGTTGACGTCGACAAATGGATCAACCGGTACGAACGGGTCAGCGCAAGCTATAGGTGGGACCCGACTCTTAAGATTGCCAATGTGCTTTTTTAACTCGATGTCCCACCGCAAGTGTGGTTCAAAACGCATGAAGCGGAGATTACGAGCTGGGACTCCTTTAATTAGAAGACTGCCGACCTTTGTGGCGCACCGTTGGGCGGCAGATCGCAGCGCAGAATCAACTGGGAGCTCGTGCACAGACGTCGACAGAGTCGTACGTCGCGTACATTCACGACGTCATCGCCCTATGCCGCCAGATTGACGAGCACATGAGTGAGTCGGAGAAAGTGGCCCATGTGCTGAAAGGCATAGCAGACGACGCATTTATTCTTCTGGTTTACAACAACGCTGCCACCGTCGACGCCATCAATAAAGAGTGCCGACGGTTCGAAGAAGCCAAGAGCCGCCGTATTACTCAGCGATTCACCCGGCTGGCCAACACGGCCGCGACCTCATCGTGTGAGGTCGCCCGCCAGTCCTCCACGTATGACAACGTCACACGCATTGTTCGTCGGGAAATCGAAGCCGCCTGTCCGGCTCCTCTTCAGCCACCCGTATTCACAACGCTCGCCTCTGACCAACAACAGCCGTCAGTGACGTTAATACAAGCTGTGGTGAGGCAGGAGTTTGCGAACCTCGGACTTCCATCAGCATGTTCCTTGACTCGCCCTGAAGTCCCGTCCTACTCCCGAGGACACGCTCGCCGTTCACCTCGAACAATGCCCTTCCGTAACCCTTCAGTATGGCGAACACCCGACGACCGGCCTATTTGTTTTCCGACCACCAACCTGGGCACGTTTCTCGCTATTGCCGCCGCCGTTGGTCAAACCAACCACGTCAGACTTTCTCTACCTCGGCGCTCATGCATCCGACGACCCCTCGACGTTCATTTCCGCACCCTTCTATTTCTATTCGTCGTCATCTTACGAGCCTTCCACTCACGCCCCTTTGCCCGGTCGCCACTACCCTGATGCCCCTTCGTCTGGTTGCCGCAGCTCTCGCTCCCCATCACCGTTACGTCGCCAATCCCGCTCTCCGCCAACTCGGTGCTTTTCTTTACCGAGCTTCTCTGGACGACCGCAGCAGGAAAACTAGATACTGCAGCTTATAGAGGTGAAGCTGCAATACCAATGATGGCCGAAAATCCTCTACTGACGCTTCCCACGCACCATAGCCTGATTGAAGTACAAGTCGACCATGTTCCTGTGACCGCCATCATTGACACAGGTGCGCACCTGTCTATTATGAGCGCTGCTCTGCGCTTCCGCTTACAAAATATTATGAGGCCATCTACGACGCAGGCAATACGTGTTGCTGATGGCGGTACTGTACCAGTAATCGGAATGTGCACTGCTCGTGTCAGCATTGCCGGTCGTCACGCCATGGACCTTTTTGCCGTGCTAGCCTGCTGCCCTCATGACCTCATACTTGGCCTTGATTTCCTTTCGGCACACTCGGCCTTAATTGATTGTTCGTCTGGTACCCTAAGCCTTCATCGACCAATATTTGCCGACTACTCTGCAAAGCCCACCAGCCGCTTGAGCCTAACCACTTTCGTTCACCTGCCACCTCGAGCCGTCACGTACGTGTCTTTGTCATCGACCCCTCCCGTTCCTGACGGTGATTATATTGTTACGCCAATTACTGACGTTCGGCTGACGCGCAGTGTTACTGTGCCCTATATCATCGCGACCATAGCGGATAACTGTGTGTTACTTCCGCTCCTTAACTTTGGTTTCACCCCTCGAGTGTTGCCCTGCCAGATGTTTCTAGCTTCTTGTCTCTAGCCATAACAGAGGACGATGTCAGTGTTGTCGCTGTATCTGCTCTTGATCGAAGTGCAGTCTCACGGTCACCCAGCTCAGACGGTGGTATTTTTTGAAACATGATTGGATTGGAGCTGTCTCCTCACCAGGCTGACGCTCTCTGCCAAGTTTTGGCCTGATACAGTGACATTTTCGACACTGACGATCGTCCCTTGGGCCAGACTAAAATTGTCACTCACCGAATCAACACTGGTGACTCTGCGCCCATTCACCGTCGGCCGTACCGCGTGTCAGCGTCCGAGCGAGAAGTGATTCAGAAAGAAGTGGCCAAAATGCTTACGAAAAACGTAATCGAACCATCAACGAGCCCTTGGGCATCTCCCGTGGTATTAGTAAAAAAGGAAGACGGCCTATGGCGTTTCTGCGTTGATTATCGCCACCTCAACAAAATTACCAAAAAAGGCGTGTACCCTGTACCACGCATTGACGATGCCCTTGATTGCCTCCATGGCGCCACCTTCTTTTCATCTCTCGACCTCCGATCTGGCTACTGGCAAATTGCTGTAGATGACATGGACCGAGAAAAGACCACCTTCGTTACCCCTGACGGTCTTTACCAATTCAAGGTCATGCCATTCGGGCTCTGCAATGCTCCAGGGACCTTCGAGAGAATGATGGACACGCTGCTACAAGGATTTAAATGGCTGACATGTTTGTGTTAACTGGACGAACGTGATCATTTTCTCACCTACCTTTGCAACCCACCTTGAACGCCTTTTGACCATTCTATCCATATTTCGACGGGCCGGCCTGCAGCTCAATTCCTCCAAGTGCCACTTCGGTCTTCGTCAAATTACCGTATTGGGTCCCCTTTATGACGCTGCCGGCGTACGGCCAGACCAGGCGAAAGTACGCGCTGTAACAAACTTCCCAGTCCCACGCTCTGACCATGATAATCGCAGTTTTGTGGGCCTCTGCTCTTACTTTCGCCGGTTTGTGAAAAACTTTGCGGCACTCGCACGGCCACTCACCAACCTTCTCAAACAAGACGTCCCATTTTCTTGGGGCCCTCCTTAAGCTGACGCCTTCTCTCAACTAATCACCGCTCTAACGACACCTCCTATTCTTGCACATTTCGACCCCAATGCTCCAACAGAAGTGCGTACAGACGCGAGTGTCACAGAATGGGTGCAGTTTCTGCGCAAATTCAACGGGGCAACGACCGTGTATTCGCGTACGCAAGCCGTCTGCTTTCTAAGTCTGAACGCAATTATTCTATAACAGAACGGGAATGTCTCGCTCTTGTTTGGGCGGTTTCGAAATTCCGTCCTTACTTGTATGGCCGCCCTTTGCTTGTCATCATCACGCGCTGTGTTGGCTTTCTTCTCTGAAAGCCCCACTGGACGACTTGGTCATTGGGCATTACGCCTACAGGAGTATTTCTACTCGGTTGCTTATAAGTCTGGACGTCTCCATCTGGACGCCGATTGCTTATCCCGCTACCCTGTTGATCAGCCCGACGAACGAGACATCGAGCCTAGCCTCAGCGTCATGTAAATGTCCCAGTTTCTTCAGATTGGTGATAAACAACGTCGTGATGCTTCTCTGCGACAACTTATTGACCGTCTCGAATCTGCTCCGAACGACACGTCACTTCTCATGTACGTCCTTCTGAATGGCACGCTGCACCGTCGTAGCCTCCAGCCAGATGGCCCTGAGCTCCTTCTTGTCGTGCCGAAAAATTTGCGTTCAGCCATGCTGCACGAGCTTCACCATGAAGCAACTGCTGGTCATCTGGGTGTATCTCGGACGTATGACCACGTGCGTCGCCGCTTCTTTTGGCGCGGTCTCGCCCGGTCCGTTCGCCGTTACGTGTCCTCCTGCGATAAATGCCAACGTAGGAAGCGACCTGCTGCGCCCCCGGCTGGACATCTCCATCCCAACCGAACTTTTCTTTCGTGTTGGTATAGATCTTCTGGGTCCTTTTCCCGAGTCGAAATCGGGCAACAAGTGGGTCGCCGTTGCTATAGACTGCGCGACTAGGTATGCCATCACTCGAGAGCTCCCCACCAGCACCGCTACGGACGTTGCGGACTTTTTGCTCCATGACGTCATCCTGACTCACGGATGACGTCAACCATGGCGCTCCTCGCCGATTACTCACGGATCGTGGCCGCGCATTTTTGTACAGTGTGATCGACGATCTTCTGCGCTCTTTCTCGATGCACCACAAGCTGACCACTTCCTACCATCCCAAAACAAATGGCCTTACCGAACGGCTAAATCAGACCCTAACGGACATGCTCACGAAGTATGTGTCCTCCAACCACCATGACTGGGACCTGGCACTACCTCACGTGACCTTCGCTACATTTCTTTGCGCCACGACACTACTGGTTATTCACCCTTTTATTTGCTTTATGGTCGTGATCCGAAGTTACCAGTCGACACCCTACTTCGAACCACTACAACGCCGTCAACCGAATATGCACGCGACGCTATTGCTCGGGCCGACCACGCACGTCAGATCACCCGCTCTAGACTTTCGGCTTCGCAAGTCACCCAGAAAGCCATCTACGACAGCCGGCATGCTGACGTTCACTTCTCATCCGGTTCTCTTGTTCTCCTGTGGTGCCCAGTTCGTAGAGTTGGCTTATCAGAAAAGTTGTTGTCTCGCTACATGGGTCCTTACCGTATCATGCGCCAGGTAACCGATGTCATCTATGAGATCATTCCTGCATCTGAGACCACACGCCTGCCTTCAAACACACCCAGTGATGTTGTGCACGTCAGCAGGCTAAAACCTTACCACCTGCCTACTGAAGACCGTAGGTAATGTGCACCGAGACGGCGCTTTTACCGCCGGGGGGGGTAATGCTACGTAGCTGACGTATCAGAGGTCAGAGGACTACAACGAGGAAGGGGTTTGTCGGTTGTACGTGCTGTCTTCCATCTTAGTCGACACCATACGCATCAGTTTGAATATAGATTTTAAATAAACACGCCTCGTGTCATTTTTGCGTAAGAATATTTTAAGTAAATATCTTGTTTTTTGCCTAACATTGTTTGTGTATTGTTCACCTGTTCACCTCCCACCCCTGCTACAGCCCGCAAGGGCTAGCAGTATTGTAAATAAATAAATAAATAAATAAATAATAAACCCGTACCCTCAGGCACGCATAGCTTAGCGTGATTGTGCTTTCGGCCACGGTAGTGAACGGACGCAGGATGCAGGGCTCCGTCGGAGCAGCTTTAGCGGCCCTTGAGGGCCGCGGTAACTGGTCAACTGAAGAGTAACAAGTGATTCTGCCTCATCTGCCAACAGGACACATTGCCTTAAGTTCTGTGTTTTTGCACGGAGACGTTCGCGCGAGACCCTACAGGGTGGAAGACTTCAGAGACACGTTGGGCCCCACTGGAGTGCTAACGGACATCATAGCACTCGTATCTTACCAGATTAATCACGTCTGCGCTGTTACACTTACCGGAGAAGACGCGACGAAGAAACTGCTGGCCTTCAAGGAACTTCAAGTGAAGGGACACCGGTGTCTCATCGTTGATCCCCAGGACCGGCAGATAAAACTGCGGCTTCACTGGCTGCTTTACGGAGTCGCCGATGAGGATGTGCGGACGGCGTTCGCAGCCTTCGGCAATGTTGTCGAAGTGAATCGAGAGCGCTGGAGTGCCGACGGCGTCAGCGACAAAGCGTCGACGACGAGAGCCGTGCTACTCAAGTTAAAGAGTGAAGTTACGGTGGCGTACCTTCTGCACCAAGTGCGCGTTGCAGGAGAATTGGCCCTAGTTGTGGCAACGGGCAGGCGTATGCAATGCTTGCGGTGAAAAGGGACTGGTCATGTACGGCGAGACTGCAAAGTGCCACGGTGTTCAATTTGTCGGCGATTTGGACATCGAGACGCTCAGTGCATCCGGTCAAATGCAGCAGTTACGAGTGCTGCAACGTGCGATGAGAACGAAGAGCAGACAATGGACGCCGCTGAAGCGGAAGACGTGGCTAAGGGGGCAGGAGACGCGGCTAGTTGTCTGGTTGAACGTGGGCCGCTTTCGCTTGAAGATTACGATAATGCGTCGGAACCCGAGGAGAAAGAAACGGCTAATGCGGACACCAGCCAAGAGAATTCCACTGAAGACACACAAAGCCAATTGGTGGACATGTCGACGCAAGCGGCGAGAAGACGCGACATGCCAGCGAACGGAATGACCCGCGGGATCAACACGAGCTCGGCGGTCAAGCGTTCGCTGGAGCAATCGGTGGGCACTGCTCACGAGAACAAAATTGAGGGACCACCAGCGAAGGCGACACCGGGGCGGCGCTCAGACCTCAGAGCGAAGTCCAATCTACCTGTGGACCGACCGGTTGGCACTCCAACAGACTAGCAGCTAACTGATGCCGAACCACTGGATAGCACCGGAGACGTCTAGCAGGGAGCTAGACGTACACGGTAAGCACGATGCTCCGGGCCTACCCCCTCCTTTTTTTAGTGAGTAACGATGGCTAGTCACTGGTCATTGAGCTTTTCAACCTTAAATGTCCGAGGTTTGGCCTCCAGAAAAAAGCAGGCTCAAGTGTATCGCTTGTTCATTGACCAAGATATTGACGTGTTAGCCGTGCAGGAGACAAAAGTGGAAGGTGAGGAGGAGACACGGAGCATGATGCTGCGGTTTACGTCTAATAAATATGGCATAGTTAGTCACGCATATGAAACTTCGGCTGGTTGTGTGCTTTTTGTTAAAAAGATCCCGGGATTGATTGTTGAAAGTCCCTTTTCTTTTCACTCTGGTAAAACAGTGACTTGTGATTTTAGTACTAGCGAAATTGAATGGCGCGTCATTTGTGTCTGTGCGCCGAACGTGGAGGCAGACCGAGAAACTTTCTTTTCGTTAATTAAGCAACATTTACGGACACCAAAACAGCTTCTTTTATTGGGGGATTTAAATTGTGTAATGAGCGCGAAGGATAGAAGTAATAACCACCATGTGCGAGACAGAAGTGTTGAACTGCTCTATGACCTGCTGAATAATTCTGACCTGGATAATGTTGCGGAGTGCTTCGAAGCAGGTCGCGAAGTTCGATTTACGCATTTTCAGGGAACCAGTCACGCACGTCTTGATAGGATATACATGGCAGGGAAGATGCTAGCTAAAAGCAATGGTTACACAGTCTTACCTGTCTCTTTCTTTGACCACTGTCTCGTACAATGCAACGTGGGACTTAAACAAAAAGAAAACAAATTTGGTTGGGATTTATGGAAGTTCATTGATAAACTACTTCGGCACCACATTTTTAATAATTTTGTGATTGAGGGAATTAAGAACAATAAAGTGATCGAAGCCTGTAATGTTGGCGAGGAATGGGAGCTTTTGAAGCAAAGCGTTAAAATGAAAGCCATATCGAGATCTAGTACTTTAAAATATCAAGAAAGAATGAAAGAAAATAACTTAGAACAACGCTTAGCAAATTGATAGCATTAGAAAGCAAGGAGCCCGGTGCATATAAGGAAGACGGTGAAACAATAAATTGAGCTAGTAGAGCAGGAACGCTACAGAGGAGCCCTTATTCGAGCGAGAGCAGAGGCGTGGGCTATAGGGGAAACACCTACCAAGTGCGCACTTGGAATCGAGACATCATGGGGCGTCGTAACTACATCGACAAAATAGAGGAGAATGGAATTCTGCTAAATACTAACAGCACTATCGCTGAAGCTTTCTTTCAGTATTACAAGGGTCTCTTTGCAGCTGCATTAGTAGATGTTACGAAGTTCAAGGACACTTTCTTGAGCCGGATGCCGCAGTCATCCCTCGAAACGAACAAGGTGTTAGAGAGGCCTATAACCGTTTCTGAAATTGAATATGCAATAGATAGTCTCGCCGCTGGGAAGTCGCCGGGGCCTGACGGTCTCTGTGCGATGTGGTATAAAGCTTTTAAAACAGAAGTTTCACCAGTGTTACAAGCTGTGTTCAAGAAAGCCTACGCAATCAAAGTGTTACCACCTTCATTTGCCGAGACGCACACTATTCTAATACCTTAGACGGATGACATAGCAAAATTAAAACTAGTTTCGTCATATAGGCCCATTTCGCTAACCAACACTGACTACAAAATACTCAAGAAAATATTGGCAGGTAGATTGCAGTCCATAATCACCGGAATAGTTGGGGAGCACCAAACGTGTGGCATCAAGGGGCGCTAAATATTGATGAACACACACACAATGCGATGTGTCCTTGAGAGTTGCGAGGCTTTTAATTCTCATGTTGCGATCCTCCAGCTTAATTTTGAAAAGACTTTTGACTGCGTCCCGAAAGATGTGTTAGTCTACATACTTGAACATGTCAACGTCGGATCGGTGATTACAGAGGGCACAGTTTTGGCGTATAAGAACTCTACTACACGACTAATTATTAACAAGATCCCGGGGTGTCCCATTAAGCTGGAACGTTCTGTACGCCAGAGATGTCCGACAAGTTCACTCTTGTTTGCATTGTATATAGAGAGCTTATGCTTGGCCATAATAGAAAACGAGACCATACGTGGTTTCAGACTGCTTGACGCCGAGGTAAAGGTTTCGGCATACGCTGATGATGTAGCAGGGTGTTTCACCACCAAAGAGACAGTTGCCGTTGTTAAAACTTTTGGAGAAATTACAGGAAGTCGGGTTAATTGGTGAAAGTGTCTGGGGTTGTGGCATGGAGGCTGGACATCAATCCCAGATACCTATGCTAACGTTGACTGGTTTAATCCTCCAGTAAAATATCTAGGCGTGCCTTTCCAGCACTACAAAGACACCAATAATTACTGGACTGAACAAATAAAAGAAACGCGCGAAAGGACAGCGCAGTAGAGTGGCAACTGTATCTCATTGTTTGCCAGAGCCACTGTATGCAACAAATTTTTAATGAGCAAATTATGGTATGTGGTGCAGGTTTTGTGTTGCTCACGGGTGCATGTGCAATAGCTGCATAGGATATTTGCTGTGTTTATATGGGGGGTCTTCTTGGGAAAAATGCAGTAGGACAAATTTGTTCCGAAGAGTAAAACAGGGGGGACAAAGCGTGTCGCATCTGTTCGTGGGACAACTAGTTATTCGTTTTATTTTCTTTCGACATGTTCAACACCCCTTCTTAAGAACGGTATGCCAGTTACGCCTTTGTTGTGTTCTGCCTAACTTTGTGGTTAGCACTGTAAGCATGCCGGGAGCTACGCGAGGTTTCTTTAAAGAAGTTGCGGACAGTGTCCGGTTCTTGTCAATTCTGTTTTCTAATGAATACCTATTTTCGGTCGGGCGACAGAAATTGCATAAAGACCTATGCGACATGATTTTTCCAGTTCCTTCCTATGTATAGGTTAATTATTAGCGGGGGAGAAGGCAATGATGTTCTTAAGCGTGTTAAGAAAACGCAAGATCAGCCTAGTGCAAAAAGCTTTTTCTTTAAATTAAACTCCGGAACACTAACGGTTAAGACTTGTTTAGAAGATAGAGGAGTTTATATGCCATGGGGTTTGAACTGTTTGATCTGTCGAAAGCCAGAGACAATAGATCACGTTTTTCTGCATTGTTGGAAAGGGGTTTACTTCTGGAATGTTTTACAGAGAACTCTAAAAAAGAAACTTCTCTTACAATCACTGGGCATCAGGTTTTTAACAGTAAAAAAAGAGGAGGGACTGCTTTTTGATCTTATAATGCTGCTTGGCTTCCATTTTCTATGGCGGTCAAGAATGGCCGGTTACTACTGTGACATTGACAGGCGTCCAGCACGTATACTTTTCCGCGAAAGCATTGCTCAGTACATTGATATACTCAAACAACAAAATTTTGTTCCGGAATGGCTCTCCAGGGTAGAACCCCTGGTGAACCTGAAGGAATTTTAGCACTGTAATCACTAATAGTTCCACGGCTGTTTTGTCATCACTTCTGTTTGTATGTTACTGTTTACAGTGACTTATATTGAGTTGTGTACCTTGTGCAAAAGCAATAATAAAGAAAAAAAGGCGCGCATAGCTTAGCAAGCTAACGCGCTAAGTTCACGTACGCGAGCGCGACTCCGTGGCGCACGTTCGAATCCCGCTCAGATCCAACTTTTTTTTCGATGTTTTTTATTGCTATCTTTTCTAATGCGTTACGTACTAAAACAAAATAAAAGCAATAATGCGTTCAACTATGTATGTGGTACTATGTTTTTTGCACAACCGTTATTGGTATTTTCATTTTGATTACTACATTTTTTATTTATTTGATAATATACCATAATTAAGGACTAAGGGGAACATTGGATCTGCTTAATTGTAAAGGGACTTGAGAAGTGACAAAACTCAAACCAAATATATATTTGAGAAAACACTGAGCATTTCACAGACGGACCAGCTTCTTCTTCAAGGGTAGGCCTTACGTATGCGCGAGACTTGCTATGCCTCATCGCAAGCTGTAACAGCACTACGTAACAGCACTAAGATATAGAAAGGCTTGTCTGCACAAAGAAATAGAAAAATTATCATTGGATAAAGTCAGAGACTTCGTACATCTAAGATATTGCTGGAACAAACAGTGGTGTGTATCTCGGCAGTTAGAAACTACAATCACCAGGTTACGATGCAGAATTCCGCATCTATATTACTACCTACATAAAGCTGGACTAACAGCATCTCCGTTGTGTCTCTTTTGCAAAGAATCGGAATCAATAGATCATTTCTTTTTATACTGTAAACGTTATGCTTATCAAAGAAAAAGATACCTGATCGAACCAATTGAGAAGCTAGGTTTCAAAATAAACGTGGAACTAATTTTATCCTTCGGAGGGATTACATTAGGTTATAGCCACAGGGAGGTTTTCTCTGCTGTGTGCGAGTACATAAGGGCAACAAAGAGATTACCCTGTTAGCCTATTGTTATTACTTACAACTACGAGACTTCCTGAATGTCTGACTGAACACACTTGATGATCCTGCCGCCCGGTTCTTGGCCGATCCCCCTTTGTGGGCGAGTGCCAGCAAAGATGAAGGATGCAAGCAAGCAAGCAAGCTGTGGCAGTTGAGGGAAGGCAATATCACCGAGAAGCAGTTCCAAAATATATATGGTTGATGTTTTTTATTCCTCCAAATATGGGCTGCGCAATTGTGACCGAGCCAAACCAAGAATTGCGGGCACGAAATCATGAAACAGAAAATGAATAATGTTGATTGTTTGAAAAATTGCCCTTAATAAAAGGAAGAGTTATGACACGCTACGTAGCTTCTCTCACAGCAGAGATTCTAGGTATAGATATAGATAGTTTAAAATGGACAATGTTGCACACACAGACATTGGTTAAATTTCTTTGCAGCACAGTTGAAGCATCCTTGTAGAACTGAAGCGTCAAGAGAAGCTCATGCGTCCTCACTTTATTGCGCTTTACATTGCTTTTATGCGTCCATGCAGCGATAATATATTTTAAAGCATTCCTTTCATCTATTATCTTTTTATTCATTAAAGCTGGCCCACAAATTGTGTCTTATATAGCACTACAATTGAAGCATAATCTGCACGGTGGGCTGAAACAATGCTTTCGAAAATCTCAAAACGACACAGCTTTATACACGACCACCCGTGCATCAATTATAAGCTCCGTTACGTGTCCGTACGTATCAGTTTTGCTCTCATGCCTAATTCTTTTTCTGACCACTTTCTCTATCCCTACCTACGCTCTAGGGCAGCAAATCATCAACCTGGTTGAGCTACCTGCCTTTCTTCTGTCTTCTTTCTCACTTTTTTTCTGTTTCATTTCATCATCCTGTGTACTTCACAGAGGCATTATTCATGTGCATGAGGATTCACTGCCTATCGTAAAGTAAAGCAGAGAGGCAATTTCGCTTCATGCATCTGAATCTTAAATTTGCTCTCTTCATAACTTGCATGAAAGCTAATCACCAAGTAGCTAGACATGTGTGCGGTCGCACCACACGATACCAAGTGTTCATCTGTTACTTCGTGTTCTAGAAAACCTAAATAGACCTGAGACGTTCATTTTGCCGTTTACTTTTTTTGTCACGCCGCACACGCCGTGTTGCTTGTGGGTATTTTATTGGCCTTGTGTATACTGGTTAAGCGGGTCGTCTTGGCTCATGGTGACCATTTATTCTGCGATATACAATATCTATGCGTATTTATTTAGCAAATTAGCATGTTTTAAGAGGAATAACACAAGGAATAAACGTTGCAAGTAAGCGCTCGTCCTGTCGACGTTTTTTTTCGTTTATGTGCTCTCCATTGTGACACGGGACTCGTTATTTCTGTATATCTTTACTTTTTTATCACTCTACGTTTTCCTTCATTTTTGCGGCCATTTCTTTATGAATTGTTGACATTGACATCACGTACAATCACAATGACATTACTTTTTCTGGCGGCTGTGTAGCACCACCACGGATCGAATGGTATTCGTAGCTCAGACTGCCATTTGAATCTATTGAAATTAACATCTTCAGTCTTATTATTCTGCTCGCACTCTTTATTTTTCCATATTTCCGTAAGAAATTTTTTGTATGCTCTGTATAACTTCCTAAATGAAGTTTCCGTATAATCCGTAAAGTTTTTCATATTTCCACATCTTTCCTTATCTTCCGTAAGTAATGTTCCGTATATACAACATGACTTCCGTATCTTTCCATATCTTCAATAAGATATTTTCTGTATGTTCCACATAATTTCCATATCGTCCCAAAATTTCCTTAAAAGTCTTCCGTATATACCATACATCATCCGTTTGTTTCCATAAAAATTCTTATCTATTTCGTAAAGCTCATGAAGAAATTGTACGGAGTCCATATGTTTTCCGTAAGATTTCATACGAAACGTTTCAGTAGGGATCTATCTATCTATCTTTCTGTCTATCTATTTATCTATCTAACCACATACAGCTGGGTGCTTTCCTGATCACCTCCGTAACTTTCTAAGACCACGAAAGAAGTACTGGCTGTACTTTAACGCAACAGCGTTAAAGCACTCGTTTCGCAGATATTGTGACAACGACCTCAGCGTCATTGCCGTCAGCGTCATTGCTAGTCATTGATAATTCATCATCTGTTTGTGACCAAAAAATTTAGGAAGATGCAAATAAAAAATGATGAAATATCCTGGATCTGAGCGGGGACCGAAGCTGGTACTTTACACAGACATTACAAAGGGGAATGGTTATATTGGGAAAAGAAGTGTTCTAATTGCACAATAATAGAATAAGATTGCACAATATGTAGAGAAGATTAGTATCGATAACACAATAAGCAACCCAACAATATTACACATTGGCATTTGCGGAGGACCACAAAGGAAAGAAATAATTGTAACGCATTGAAGCATCAAAGTAAAATACCGCCATACGTCATGTAAAATTACATATAACATTTATACCACGAAGAATAAAGGTTTAAAAAAAAGAAGTCTCTGGTGTCACTGGTAAAGCATCCTTGAATAAATAAGAGTCACTAGTTAAATTCGTTAGTGCAGGTAGGCCACTACGTTGTTTTGGTATAGGTGGTATGAATGAAATAAAAAATGCGTGACATTTACATGGTAAATTACGAGTCTATGTGTGTGGTCTAGTTCATTTAAAACGTACTTTGAAGAACTGATGAGTTCGCTATGCAATTGTGTATGATGCTAAAACTTAAAAAAAGAACCAGACGATGAGTTTTACATCGAGATGAAAAAGTCGGTAAATTAGGATCATTTCTAATTGTGGTACGGTAGCAGTGCGATTGTACTGAGAACAAATGAAACAAATAAAATTGTTCACAATCACTTTAAGTGCATATGAGAGATTTTCATGAAAAGCATCTCATACATAAGCAGCATATTCATGTTCAGACCTTGATGGCATTTTGAATAGGAGAAGCTAGGAGAAGCTCTAAGGAAGAGGGTAGTCTTGAAAATGATCGACGAATGTAACCTAGCTTGATATTTGCTTTATTCATAATTTGTGTGATATGATCATTCCAGGTTATGTTCGACATTATATGCACACAAAGATATTTCTGCGGTGACACAGGTTTCAATTGTTTACTATTGCGTCTGTAAACAGGATGAATTGTTTTCAATCAGATTACTGACATAAATTTACGTTTTCGTAAGTTCATTTCCATTCGCCACTCCTTCCACCACAAAGAGACTGCATAAAAGTCGTATTGCAGAAGACGTATATCATTATCACGAGCTATTTTCTTAAAGATTACGCAATTGTTTGCAAAAAGGGGAATATTTGAGAAAACACAAGAAGTCCTTTATGTAAATTTAAAAAAAAGAGAGCCCAGCAGAAAACCTCGTGGAACAAATTTTATAGAGCTAAGTCCTGAGTTAGTGTTGTTGCTAAAATCAAATGAGACTGGTTAAGAAGAACACCTTGAGTCCAGGTCTGAAATTTATGACCAATGTTAAGTAGTCTAAGGTTGTGTATAAGTAATTTATTAGAAACTTTGTCGGATGATTTCGAAAAATTGAGATAAATTCAATTGTAAATGGACAGTTGTCTAGTACTATATAAAATTTTGGCATAAAAACGTTGTGCTTCACAAGAGTAGGTTTACAAAAGCCATGTTGTGATAATGAAAAGAGCAAGTTGGATTAAGGAATTTTATCACATCTCAGGACATATATTGTTTAAGGATTTCGCATGGTTTGCTAGTAAGGAAGATTGGCCGGTAATTAGGAAAGGTATGGCTGTTACCGAATTTATAGAGCGAAATAACCTTCCCTTTTTCCTGTTTGATGGAAGGGGACCAGTATCAAGAGTATCTGAATGTCATTGTTAGTAGAACAGACCAATAGATCATGGTGCTCTTTAAAAGCTTAGTTTCAATTAGATTGGAGCCAGGCACAGAAAATGATTTAAATGACTTATTAGGTTTTATCACGTCGTTGAAATTTATTCCTACCAGAGGCACGGTATCGTAGTTGTAACGATGCGATGTTGGCACAGCTGTTGTGCTGCAAGAGAAAGTATTTGAAAATACTGCGTTGAAAATTTCACAGCATCCATTGTCAGAGATGGTGTTGCCTGAACGATCAGTTAAAGTGTGAAAGTGATCTTTGCTTGGTTTATACAAGCACCGGAATTTTTTTGGTTCGTCTAAGAGCAACGCTGGCAGGTTGCGCCTTAACGCTATCTTTTCCTGCTTTTACTGGGTTGATATACTGGCTTGCGTTTGTCGTGTAATCGGTTCAGCGAAGAATAACAGGTGAAGTCTTAGTGGAGGTACACATTTGTCAAGAGAGGCTGAAATCTCTTTGTTCATAGCAGCATTGTTTCTTTTTTTGTCATCTTTAATACTTTTCATGGGTTTAGAAAATGTTGGTCGAAATGCATTCATTTCGAATAAATGTAGGGCTTAGCGCGTAATGTCGGAAACAAGGTAGGCATGAGTTGGAAGGACAGAGTCTCGAATTTTTCGTACTGACTCTGTTAATCGAGTTGGTTGCCTATCAAGCTCGGTAATTGGGAAAAAGTGAACATAGGTCTAAAAAAATTGGCAGCATATCCACGAAGTGAATGATGGAAAGTGGAGCGAAGCATTCGTCCGTCCATTTGTTCTTGCTTCCGTCCGTCCATACGTCCGTCTGTGTGACCGTCCATGCGTCCATCCGCTCGTCCGTGCATGCGTCTGTTCGTGCGTCTGTTCATGCGTCCGCTCTGGGTTCTTCCATGCATCAACCCCTGCGTCCGTTCATGCGCCCATCTATGCATCTGTCTGTTTGTCCGTTCGTCCATCTATAAAACGCTCCAAGTACCACCATCTCCGATCTTTTCATCATATATTCCCCATATAGAAGCACCGCCATCCAGCGGAGATTTTAAGGACTAAACGAGAGGTGGCACACGCACACTTTCTCACGGCTTGCGCTTCGCGTCTATTTCCCACTTTTAACCACCTCGAGTTCATGGTATATGTTTAGAAAAAGTTTATTCTACTTTCGGCATCCTTATCCTTACGAGCACACACCGAAGGCAACGAGCATCGTCAACTGCAGACCTGTATCGCGATATGGTTTTGAATATAAACCATTGCTTTAGAAAACACCTGGCGTCTTTAGTTAAGCAGCTGGCGTCTTTTCGTTTTGCTTTAGAAACTTCCGGCGTCTTTTCGTTTTGCTTTTAGAAAACATCTGGCGTCTTTCGTTCGTTTTTTCATCAATAACGGCGTTTTGAACATTAATCACGGAGGTAAACAATGGCTGCTACTGCGAATGGGAGACAGCAGAAGTCGGCTTTTAGCTAACACTTACACTTCTACTTCTACTAACGTTTCCTAATGGAACATGCCAATGGCTGCTAATGGGGAATGAGAGACAGAAGAATTCGGCTTTTAGTTGACGCGCACGCTGCGAATTTTTTTTATTGTTCAACAACGCACAGGAGAAATTTCCCACCGGCACCACCTTGCAGGTCAAAGCGTAAGACTGGTTACATACTACGACTGGACGCGGGACGAACGGGTGCCGCTATAAAGAACTTCGCCCCTAAAAATATTTAACCAAGAAGCAAGGTGAATGTGTAAGGGGAGGATTGCAGACCACATTAGGTTCGGTTTGATAAAATCACTAAGGAACTGAGCAATAACATGGAAAAATGGCTGTGGTTTGTAGAGACAGAACTTGGTACATTGTGCAATTCACTGACGAAGCACTGCGTTTCACTAGGAAGATGATAGCAAATACCAAGAAAATTTTTTCGCTAGGCTTTTTGGGTTATCACCCAGACGGTCTCTAAAGTGCTTGCTGCATTGAGAGCATAAGAAGGTGGATCTTTACGTGTGCCTAATAACACCACGCCGCCTTGACGTTCACTACGATCATAAAATATATTGAAAAGTGTCACCATGCGGAAAATTTTGCTCCATCTGTAATATCGATGTGAAGTCAAGTTGCAGTTAACGCTACAATATCAGCATTGCATGTGTCAATTAAGGATGATGAATGTTCACTTTTGTTAACAATCTTAAGAATGTTAAAAAACGGGTGAACACTTTTCGGTGCGTGGGCCTGCATCCCCTCACCGATTTCTCTTTGTGATGCAGGGATCGATTACTAATGGCGGCAAGTGACGCGTGTTTGTGTGCGTCCGTGATGTGGTTGAGCATTAGTCGCGGTTATTGTGGGAAGTTCTTTTACTGTATCAGTTGCGGGTTCGTGTACGTACTGTTTCTTGTTGATTACAAGTTTTTTTATCACAAAGAATAGCTTAGTTAAGCTGGTTGATTTTTAGCAAAAACAGTAAGCTTTTAGCAACCATTCCGTGTGGCAGGCGACAAATCTTTACTGGCTGTAATGTATTGATCTTTTTGTTTTTTACTAGCTGAAATAACAGCATTTTCATTCCTATGGGGCAGAAAATTTAAGTGATTTTGGGGCGCCATGTGTTAGTGGCGTAAGCACCGAGATGGTGTGCAGTTCAATTGAATTTTTTGGTAGGTTATGCTTCACCGCGCTTGAACATTGCTCAACTATGGCCCCAGATATTTTTCATGTTTCACTGGTGTCAGGTATCACATGTACGAACAGGTTGCAGTGTTGTGATCGATTCTTCATATCATCGAGTCGAGTATCTACAGAGTTAAACTGAACATCAACCACTACAAGCGAGTTTTGATTGCCGCACGTAGACTGCCAAAGTTTGTCAACGGATTTCTTTTTTGCTTCAAACTCGTCCAGTCCCGCATTTATGGCGCTAGTCTTCCTCTCTGTGCTTTTCTGGAAATTTTTATACGACCATATGTCAGAATTTATTAAGACTAGCATTAGGAAGACTGCGTAATACGTTCCTATAGGTTTTTCAAGATTGCAAGAATGGCATTCATTCGCTCCGAAGGGTTTTCAGATATGGATTCGTTTGGAACGCTTACCATAGATCACGTGTCAGAACATGGAAAAATTTCAATATCGCCACACACAAGCAGAATGAAAAACAGTTAAAAAATTCCCCCATTGCCATGAAGTGAGTGGTGATGAAGGAGCATACTCCAGAGGCTAAATCCCATGAACGGTGAATCCTCATTAGATATACTCAATCATTATCATATTAAGAGGTCACACGAGAGATGTTGTGGTGCTATTAAGTATACACGTTATATACACAACGTTTTTTGAAGAGCCACGCCACATGACCTGCTGCTGGCCCACAAGCATTATACCATCCGCTTTATTGGACAGCCATACCCACACGCATCCGTGGTCTTGTCACCATTTCATGGTAGGCTGTACCAGCTATATATACAGCACGCAACTCGTCATTTGTGACGAACACACATTGAGCTGTTGGCATACGCGCCATAGTCTGCACTCAATAGGCTGCAATGCGTGACGCCTTCAGTGGCGTCCACCATGGCGCTCAAACCACTTCCACCACAAGCATTTCGAAAGCGCGTCTCTTGCTCACTGCCCATAGCGACGCGCATTCATCGTAGTCCTCTCTCGCAACGTGAAACCAGTATGGAGCCTCGCCCCGCTGCGCTAAGCGAATGAATGTCGCCAAAGTGACGGTGCTCCATTTAGTGAGCACTTCCGCAACGAAGAGCACAGCTGCGCCTCCAAAAGGAGCAATGAGCACTAGCGTCCCTATTGAAAATCCTGAGTTGGTAAATGCTGAAATCATTGGTGGAAATGGCGGAAACAATAGCGGATACGGTGGAAATATTAGTGGATAAGGTGGTAACTGTAGTGGGCATAATGGCTGATGACGACGAGAGTGGAAAAATCATGGCAGATGGTGGTGGTGGTGGCGAATCAATTGTGGTAACGTTGGAAAACGCTCGCCGATGACGGCTAGAGAAAAAAGTGGCAGATGGTGGTGGTAGTGGCGAACCAATGGTGGTGACGGTGGAAAATGCCAGCTGATAGCGGCGAGGCAAAACGTGCTTGGTGGCAGGTTTGGTGAGCAGGTGGGTGACGGTGGCATTATGGAAGCTTGGTGGATTATAGTGGCAAGATGAAAAAGCACATGACAATATGTGGAATCACTTACTTCTAGTGTTTCATTTCTGCATGCGCAGAGATATATGTTTATGGTCAAAAGAAAGCAACGCTGCTGATTACGCTTTCTAGCGCGTTTATTTTTTACTGCAGTGGTGTCAACAAAGCTTCAATTTTTGTAGAGCATAGAATATGCGGCTGTGATTATATTTACATTTCGCGCAAGTACTTACATCCATTAGACATTCGGGATGTGTTTCTTTGTTGTGATGTTTACAAGACTAGAGGTGTCATTGTAAACAGTGACAATAAATGTTTTACGTCGGCGCGCAGTTGTCCAGAAATGAATGAGCTCTAGTTCGCAATTGCCCAGGAATGTTAGAGCAGAACACAGCGGTCACTTGATGTCACCACGCTAGAAACGCAACCCTAGCAATTCTTGCACGCTTTATTGCTTGAGCCGTACCTTTACGTTAACAAAGTGCGTGCGAATATGCATAAACGTTCACTTTCGACTAGCGTCAAGATGAGCCCCAGCGAACTTGGTTTTCACCCTTCTGTTGTGCACCATGATTTCCACCAAAGGTTAGTCATACTGACCGAGCCCGTAAAATTGTTATCGGCGCTTCTGAGTTTCACAATGCACAATTTTGGCGAGTAAAAATAATAATATAGCACACCTGTGGCATCATTTACTCTAAATGAAGCCTTCTTTACTCTATACAGTGTCCGCCCAAGAAGCTACAAATATCAATGCGTGCGCTTGCAGCACTTCTACCAAACGTACGCCTCTCCTCACCCCAGCTGCCAGTCGACCTCGCCGGCACTTCACTGGCTCTTATGCGAGAACACAGACTTGTCAATTCGTATGCTCACTGAACCAATAATAGCATAATGTTTCTGGTGCGCTGCGTTCGTTTTGGCCAAGCCGTAATGTAGTTGTTTCAAACGACAGAGCAACCGCGGTGCGCTGGCACTACTGCGTTCTGCATTGCGCGAAAAACATCGCATTCATTTGTGTGGGCGTATTTGTTGAATGAGCATAGAAGCGTCATGAAGCCTGATCAGATATCGCCCTTTGAAAAGAGCGAAAAACGGATAATAAACATGGCAGTAACCAATAAACTCTACCTACTCCTCAGTCCACTGAGTCGATTTGTTTCCTTGCGGTTGTATATTGTAAAAAATACATAGCGCTCTTGCCATTATCGCAGTGGCAATCATTAAAAACAGCACATAATCCTGTTTATCAAATGTGCAAATTTTAATAGCAGGTGCAGATCCTGTCCCTCCCAAGTAAACGAAAAACAGAACTGAAGTTAAACAGTGACTTTGTGAGTTGACTACATCTTTACCACCCGTATCGGCATCTGCCAGCGTGGGGCAGTGATTAGTGTACTCGGTTCAAAAATCGGAAGTGCCAGGTTTGATTCCATGCTGGCGTGCCTTTTTACGGGTGCTTCGTACAATTATTTTTATACAATTCTATTTATTATTTCTTTAGTGGCAGCTTGTCACGGTGGTTCTGATGCTGCTTTGTGCTCTAGCATTGCCGGCTGGAGCCCGCCATCCACCATCCGCTCCACCATGCGCCACCATACACCATGTGCCACCATTTCCACCGCCATAATCCACCAAAATGGTGGATGGTGGAATCCACCATTTCTATGGTAGACGTTTTTTTCAATAGGGCTGAGTTGTGTTTTTCTTGCGGTTGTAAGTTGTAAAAAAAACATAGCGCTGTTGCCAATATCACAGTGGCAATCGTTACAGGCAGCCCTTGTTTGTGTTTATCAATTGTGCAAATGTTAGTAGCAGGTGCAGATATCACCTATCTTGAGTAAGCGACAAAAAAAAACTGAAGTTAAACAGTGAGTTTGTGAGTTGGCTACTTCTTCAACACCATAACTGACCTCTGTCGGCGCGGCGCAGTGCTTAGCGTGCTCAGTTCGTAATCCGAAGGTGGCAGGTTCGATTCCGCGCTGTCGCACATTTGTCTTTTTGCGAATGCTTTTTACATCGTTTTTATAAAATTATTCTTTTTATATCTTTAGTGGAAGCTTGTCACGGTGACTCTGAAGCTGCATCGCGCTCCAGCACTGCCGGCTGGAGCGCGCAATCCACCATCCGCTCCACAATACGCTACCATACACCATGTGCCACCAACATTTCCATCACTATATCCACCAAAATGGTGGATGGTGGAATCCACCATTCGAATGGTGGACGTTTTTTCAATAGGGGTACGCACCTGCGCAATGACGCAACCCCCCAGCAAAAGCAGCAAGCTCCTAACAATCGCAAATGGTCAAAAATAACACTTCTGGGCACGGAACCAGGAGTAGACAACGATTGCAACTCCTTTTAGGATGCAAAAGTGAATGTTCACACACCAGTAACATATAAAAGCGATATACGTCAGCGGCACTGCCCATTAGTTTGCGTCGGTGCCCACTTAACAAACAGTGGGCATGGACAGCGTGGCTAGCGTGTCTTCTACCACAAAGCCGCGTCTCTCCTTGTGAATACGGTTAAAAGAACCTCATGTGCTTGGAAATGGAGTGAATCACGTGCGTCCTGTATACACATGCGTCCTGTATGCATGGTCCCACGCCAACCATTCATTTTATCACAATGACTTCGCGCATCTTCTACACTGATCGACAACTTTTCTTGACATTGGAGCAAAGGTTGTGGAGCCAAATAGCGTGCATCTTACAACCAGTTATTATAATTCCAAAACAGCACCCGTGTTTTCAACGTAAATGCAGAAGTTCCTTCTTTGCTTTCTATGTGAAGCTATTTGAGACAGAACTCAGTTCAGACCATTAAGATATTCGAGTATTTTCTGTAATTTATTCTTTGTGGCTTCACAATTTCGAACACACTAGCCAGCCGCTTTTTTTCGTGTACCTGAAATTCTAAGCGGCGTTTGAGTCTACATGAAACGATGATTGTGCACCTTCCCCGTCACTTTCCACAGTGTTACCAGACGCGCGCCAAATCAGGCTTCTTCACGTAGTGCTGCATGTACAGAAGCTCGTTGCTTTCCCTTCAATGCCAGGAAAAGTTGCCGCCAATTATTTTACACTTCCAGGTACCATGGCGCTGCTGTGCGGTGGCGCCCAGAAGCTCTCATGAAATAACTGAAACTTTGAACCTGCTTGAAACATCAGACACTGCTTCTTGTTTTCACGCTTTGTGGCCGTTTTTCGACGTTGTGAACGGTCGCGGTAGTACCGTAGCCCTTTAAGTTTCTCAAGTTAAAGGAAAAATAGAAAAAAGCCACCCCAACTGAAACTTTTCATGTGATGCGGAGTCCTCAAGTACGGAATTATTGGAATACGGAACCCGTATGATGCGGACTCCGCATTTTATGGAAGGACGCATGATGTGGACTCCGCATTTATGGAGAGACGTATGATGCGGACTCCGCACTTTAAAAAGAGACGTATGATGCGGACTCTGTTTTTTTATAGAAGGACGTATTATGCGGAAGTAATACGGCACTCCGCATTTCCTGGAAAGACGAATCAAGCAGAAATTACTGAAATGTGTGCATGTCTGCACGTTACGTCTGAATCTAGTGTAAAACAGTATAATGTGTAAATTGAATAGACGTCCACAACTTGAGTACATGCAATACTGTGTACAAATCACAATATTTCTCAAATATGAATGATGAGGGATTGAATCATCAGCATCTTTCTAATTGCCGAGAGGCGGAAGCAACATTAGCTTTTTAACAAAATACGTTACCCAGCTACAAAATTAACATGCTAGCGATCATAAATGGTAGTTACATTGCAACACATTAATGCAGTGCTCTATGCAAGACCTAAAAACTTATAAAGTTATTATTTGCAATAGAGAAGCTATAATATACACATCAGCCCTGCTACAATAAATATATTTTTTATTTGTCTGTATGCTCCAGGTGTGAATAGCGACATTGCAGTGCTGATGGTACGAAAATGAGGTGACTGCACCGTATTTTCACGAGCTCTACCTAAGGCACAGGATGGTGGCACAAAACGAAATGTAACAGCGATTTTAAAACGAAATCTTTAAACATAAATAATATTCATAGCACTGTGAAAGTGTGGCGCTGTGTTTATCTCATGAACGCCTTGTGGATATCGGCGAAATTCTACTTGAGGTTTCAGCACCACAGTAGATTTGGGAGGTCACTGTCATAGAACTTATGTGTCCTTCATAGGAACATAAAGATGTAAATAATTGGCACAAATGATGTCAGAGACGCATGTTAGCACCTGAGTTCACATGCACAAGAAATATAACACACAGAATGAAACTGATAATGTAAGGCCTTCATATTATGTGTATGTGAATAATAGAAGAAATAGGTGTATAAAGTAGTTCTGCCACATGAAAGAAAACAGCATGCTTATCACAGAGAAAATAACTAGGTTGTTGTCACGATTTTCAATGGTAGAGATATTCTATTGATATGTCCTTATAAAATTATGATTTATATGCTTCCTGCACTATAAGCCTTTAGGAACTGCCAGTGAAAGCTCTCAGTGTACATAAATTTGTGCGTATATGTACATTTGCTGCCTTTATACTATACAGTTTGTGCACAAAATCGGCATCTTGAACAATTTTGAGACGTAAAACTGTGCAACTTATGAAGGTTAAAATCACCATGAAAGCAAGCAGGATCAGGCAGGTGCCATGAAAAATCTGTGCAAGCCAGACAACTATAACCGAACTGCACAGAAATAGGGGAGCAAGAGTAACAGAAATTCGGCTGCTGACCCGCAGGTCGCGGTATCATATTCCGGCTGCATTTTTATGGAGGCAGAAATGCTGTAGGCACGTGTGCTCAGATTTGGGTGCACGTTAAAGATCCCCAAGTGGTCGAAGTTTCCAGAGCCCTCCACTACGGCGTCTCTCATAATCGAGTATATAGTGGTTTTGAGACGTGAAACCACACAAATAAATAAAGAATAACAGAAATATACTGCCAACAGAAAAGTTGAGTGCATGTGGTATTTGTAAGTGCTTACACCTTACTACATACAGCATGCTCATTCCATTTAAATACCGATATTGAAAATAACTGCTCTATTACGAATGTAAAAGTTGAGGTCGAACTGAGCGGCACTATAAAAAGTGACCCTATTATGACATCGTGTTTTCCTATAACAAAATTGACTAAGACTCTAAATTATCGTTATGCAAGAAAAAATGTTCAAAGGAACAATCAAGTTTGAAGTCATAAACTTTATTATGGCTACTATGACTATAACCAAGAAATTGATCTCAACATGGCTGATGTTAGTTTTTAAGGCCTATTTTCACTAGACAATAAATTATACCACAAAAAGCACAGCGTTCAGGCAAAGCACCACACAAAAAAAGAAAGCAGACCTTTTTGCTATTACCTACAATGCCTTTAAAATGGCATTTTAACCTCTACTTGCCACTTTTTATCTAAGTAAGTGGTGTGAAACAATTTAGCTGAAAATGCACTTTGCCTCTAAAACCTGTTGGTTGAATCTAATTTTTTAAAAATGGTGAAGCTTGCACTAAATTAGGCTCCACAAGCCTTGGAACAGCGAGACTGCATGACTCTTAGGTCTACTTTGGTTACTTGTGTTTTGTTTCTGGGCCTAAGCATGAAGACAAGGGCTTAATTGAGTTGCTGCTAACAAAAAAAGCTTTCAAAATTGCCCGAGCGTCAAAGGATGCTCAGACACTTGTTGTTTTTTCTACTGGGCCATTCTACACCAAACATCCAAACCATACTGCCTTGCGACCATCACAGGTATATAGTTTAAAAATGATGGTAATTTACTCTTTTGAAAACAGTTATTTGCTGAAATAGTTTGAAGAGAAAAAGTAGTGGTCACGTTGGTACCTTCAGAATTTCGCAGAATGTCGTGCTGGTTTTGTTTGTGAAAAAAATTTAAAAGTACCGCTTTTTCTCGCCATATCAAATTTGATCTATATAATATGTAAAGGTGCTTCTTTAAAGTATTTGAAGCCGAGTAACATCAGTTCAATTTTTCTGTTACCTAGGCTTTGAAGAATTCAGCCAAACTGTTTGTTGTTTGTTTTCTGTTATGGCAATACTGCACTTTGTATGAATATTTTAGCCACAAATACTCACTCAACAGAAGTTATAATTCACGAAAAAAACTTTTGTTAGGTCCAGAATACAAATATCACTATATAATAGTTTTTGTCCACATTGAGATGCAATTTTCACTATGTGCTCATCTAACTAAAAATTACTTTTATGTGTAAGTAGAAAGCAGATAAATAGTTCTTGTTATATGGCAAGTGTTATCATTACAATTTTTTTTCTATGAGGAAAATGGTTTTTGAAGTCTCCTTTTGAGGTCCATGGGGAACTTCGGAACGGAAGCTGTCGTATATAAAATGCAGAAAACCACCATTATTATAAAACAATTTAGAACAAAAAGTATAATCATAAAACTTGCCATATAAACAGAACTGCTTCCTTGCTTTTGATGTGGCAAAAAATTGCACTAATACTACTGAGCTTCATGCACTACACAGAATCACCTTTACTTAATACCTAGAGCACATTTGGTGTAGAAGAGGCAGTATTTTTGAAATACTTCGTTTTACTTTTTACAAACAACACCCAGACGACACCCTGGGAAGTCCAGAAGGCACCAAGTTGGCCTAATATTTTGTTCTCTGCGATATAATTTGGCATTTTGCTGTTATAACTACCACAATACTTTTTTCAAAACACACTTAGGATGATTGGCAAAATATCTGGGATGATTGATGTGGAATTGCCTCACTGCCAGTATTTATTCTTCCGAAGCTCTATCTTTCACCTCTCTGTTACTGCCTTTCTTACATACAAGGACTGCATAGAAAAGAAAAAAGGTCTGACAAAGTTCACAAGGTAAGGTATTCTCATGTTGGATAAATTCATTGCCATAAACAGCAGCAAAATAACATTCAATTTGAGTAGTACAAGACACAAGCTATATACCAGTATACTAAGAGCCAAGCGCAATTTTTTATTTGATCATGTGTGGTGATAGACAGGAAGCACTTATTGCAAGACTGATCAGCCTGTGAATAACTGAATGAAGTACAATGCACTGTTCAATTCAACACCACATAGGCATCTTTGCTTTGATTCGTGCACTAGATGGGCATGAAATGTAACAAACAAGGCGAAAAAAGAAAACAAGGGAAAAAAGAAGAAAAGGGGGATGCAAAGTAGGAGCAGTGTAGCACATTACTTTTACTTTGCATCTCCCTTTTCTTTCTTCTTTTTTCTTCTTTTCTTTCTTTTACCTTTCTTTGCTTCCCTTACCCCCAACCTCCAACATGAGAACACTTTGTATCATCGCAACCTAACTTTAAAGAAAGCGAGGGCTGCACTCTTCTGCGTTATAGGTTTTTTTTTCAGACAAACATTTCCAACAGGCACACACGCCTACACCAAAAGATGATGTCATTACCAACCCCATTTAATCAAACACGCCAAGGATGATGAGGTGACTTCTAAAAAATAGGTCCTGCTATGGCAACATCGGCCAGCCTGTCTGAAGCACTTCGACTGTTTACCCTGATTAAACCGCTAGATGCTTCCATTTGTCGACTCGCATTTTAACTTTGAATAACACTACAACGAGCTTACATTGATGAATACGCACGAAAGTTTAGTGATGTATAAAGCATCAGATTAAGCAAATGTGTTAAAAAATTATTGATAGCTTGCTTGGAGACTTTTTATACTACCTTACGGTGCTTGAAGTAGCCTGAAACTGCATAATGTCTTTTATGCACATGAACCAGATTGCCAATGTAATGCACAGCATGCTTATGAATATTGTGAGAAACATGAAAACCACAAAACGACCAGCCACCCAAATTTTTTGCTGTACATGTTTAAAATGTTCATGTTCACCCAAACAATGTGCTTATGATACAAGCCGAAAAAACCTACAAGTAGGGCCTTGAGGCCTTTTGTAAGTAGACGTGTAGCATTTTTTTCTGTGGAGGGCTTTACACCCATCAGTGAGGAACAAAACTGCTGTACAATGAAGATTGTTGGCAGCTATCAGTTAAAGAAAAAACTGATGCAGCTGATATTCTGCGACAGATCTGCACATTTAGAGAGGTGACGAAGCTTCTGTCAATTGTGGCAGTAACTCCAACAAGACCAGTGCGAAAATTGGCACTACGTGGCTAGACAAATGTCCAAACATGCCTGCCCGACTCCCTTTAGCCATCCCATCTGAATCTGACACATGATTTCTTGACTGCTGTCTGGAAAAAAAAACAAAACCTTTAAAGCACTCACAATACACAGCGTGAAGTTCCTCCGGAGTGGTCAACTTCGTCTTCTGCGATGAAAGATCAGCACAGTGTACTGATAAGGCTCTCCTTGCAATGGTTTTCAATGCCACACAGTGGCTTTGATGTTCCTGTCCAAGAGAGCTTGGGGAGCTTGAAGGGTGCTTGCTCTTTTCTGGGGGCTGCTGCCGCTCCTCGTTTTCTGCTCAAGGTCAACCTGCACAAAACTGTAGACGAGGCTTTAGGAGCCGTATATAATGATATATGAATTTTTGCTGAACACCTATTTCCTCGTGGCACACTGAGGAATTTCTTATAAAACTTAAGGCCTCGCACAAGCAAACACCTACAATCGATCCGAAAATGCACTTGACTCTAAAGAAGCAAGTTTGTTATGTAGTGTATAGAAAGAAAGGTTATTTGTCACAACCAAAACTACAGTTGCACACGAAAACAACATTAGCTGGACGCTGTGGGCCACTTTCAAGGCATAGCTTAAACTGTTACTGATTGTGCAACGATACTAAATATATGTAAAGATTGCCTGATCGATTTCAGGCAGTACTGAAGGGTAGGGTGCGAATATATCGTTCTACTCATGAGCAATGCACAAAACTCAACATCAGTACCAACGCATTCAGCTAAAAATTTTGATTTGGATTTCTTCATTAAAGAGACTGACAAGTCGCCAGAATGTGTGATTGGGGGGGGGGGGAAATCGAAATCTGTGAATTGAACTGCATTCTTTTTGCAACTTGAGTGGCATTTTCTTTTAAATCGCACAAAAAGCGTAAAATCAGTATGTCATGCAGCCTGTTTGTTTACTGCAAATTATTTGACGCATCAACATGCAAAAAGATTAGTGGTCACAGTTACAGCATATCCCTATTACCTGTGCCAACATTATTCTGTGCTGCCTACGCAGAGGAGTCAACCCTCAAAAAGCAGCACTGCCATCGTAGCAAACAGTGCAAAATATGTGCATTTCACACGCACGTGAAATGCATGCTTTCACAGCAAACTGCATTGCACAAACATATAAAGCTGTAATGCTGACCTACCACTGTTGGCAGCCTGTGTTGTGTGACACTTCATAGCAGTCAGAGACCCCAAAATTTTTAAATTGTTTCCAGCACTTTCTGTGTTACCACTAATTGTACTCATGAAAGTCATGTCAAACAAAAAGAAACAAGCCCCGAAAATTCTCTTCGTTTACTGCTTGATTATACGTTAAGACCGGTAAGCTTTCTATTGCAGAAAAAACAGCTACTATAAAAATTTATATTCGGTTCCATTAACTGCTTTACTCTTTAAGCAATCTTATTATGTTGAACCGGTGTCCTGTTTTACACAATCTAGCCTGCATGAACTCTTGAACTGGACACCATATAGATTGAAAGACACACACAGAGTTTGAGACAAACCTAGTTTTCCGTGGAGCATCCTTATGCACTATGAAAACACATCTCAGTCTAGTTAGTTGATCAGAACGAGGTGAAAACAGCTCGCACTTGAAAAGCACGGGCAGAAAGGATGACGCCTGCACCCTGTGCTCCCTGTACATTCTCGTTGAGGGTGAAGTTTTTGCCTTATCTTTATGCAATTTCGCAATTAAAACATACTTCGCTGAATATTCTTTGTGGCATTAAAGTTTGTGATACCTTCATGTGTAGCCCACGTAATTTATAAAAATAGAATTCAACATAGCTCGATTAAAAAATAACAAAGTGCATCGAGCACCATGTCCTGTAGCCATTCTTTAGCAAATGGCAGTATGATTTATTCTTCAAAACATATCTTACTTTTAACCACTACAAGATCAAACTCGTACACTGGCACATTCTTTTTGCCTCTTCAGATTATAAGGTACCTTTTTTACATCAGAAAATCTGCAAGAAGAATAGAAGTGTTGTAGTTGTGAGGAAAGAAACGTAGAAGGAAAAAAGATAACCTGTCCTGGACAGGGACCGAGCCTGCCAACTTCGAGTAACATGTCCGATGCTCTATCAGCTGGGCTACCATGGCGGCTATCCCCCTTCCATTTTGTACGGTACATATGTGCATTTAACCGTAGAAGAGTCAGTCAGCGCTGCCTGTTTCCATCATGACGAGTGTGGGACACCTTTTTTGCCTACTGGCAATTACATTACGAATGCAATTACGTTACGATTACTTCCAATATCCCTATACTTCTTTGGCAGCATTATACATCTGTTAGTTTTCATAAAATCTGCTTGTCACAGGAGGCGGTAATGGTTTGCCCTCCCACCTAAATGCATGTACATGAACACATGCACAACTGATCGAAAAACCAGTCACACACCTTTAAGATTACTGAAATTCACTGTTTCAGATTCATGAGTAAAGGAAAGAACTATAATTTTAAGGGTTTGTTGTTTTTGTTGAACACATTATAATGAAATCGAGAAGACAATGATGCCAAACAAACTATAGGGAATGTAATCAAAAATAACTTTAACAAAATTGTGAAAAGAAAAGTGAACGAAAACGTAACTTGGCGACAAGTTACTAATGTGTTGACGTTTTTTTGGGAATTGAATTGACATTACATTTTATAACATTCCTATATTTTCCTGGGTAATGTTGTCGGGTAATTCTCAATATTAGAGTGGTGAGTAGGCTGACAAAGAAAGTATATGGCATTGATACTGCTTTTGAGCACCTAATAGTTTGAGGACCTTAAAAGAGCAGAAGCTGCTTTGAGTAGACCAGAATATTTAGTTGGAGCGAAAAAAACGTACAAACGTTTTTACCAGGCTTTCTAACACGTTTTGAGACATAAAAGTGTATCCTGCCAGTAATGTTAAGCACCATTACTTTTGTCGCAATATGCACTGTAGCAGGTGTAGTTAGAGTGGTGATAGTAAAATACTAATCAAGCACGCCACCCACTGCGTTCACATCTATGGTAGCGTATTTTAAAAATTGACCTTGTGTTTAGTAAAAAATTTAGCGCATTTATGATTTTATCTATGAATAAACTGCATGATTAAACACTCAGACCAGTAAGCTTTCTATTGCAGAAAAAACAGCTACTATAAAAACTGATATTCGGTCCCATTTATTGCTTTATGCTTTAAGCCATGTTGTTATGTTAAACGGGTGTTCTGTTTTACACGACTTGGTCTGCATGAACTTTTGAACCGGGCACCATATAGGTTGAAAGACACACACAGAGTTTGAGACAAACCTAGTTTCTCGTGGAGCATCCTTATGCACTATAAAAACACAACTCAATCTAGTTAGTTGATCAGAATGAGGTGAAAACAGCTCGCACTTGAAAAGGACGGCCTGAAGGAATGACGCCTGCACCCTGTGCTTCCTGTACATTCTCGTTGAGGGTGCAGTTTTCACCTTATCTTTATGCAATTTCGGATTTATAACATTGTTCGCTGCATATTTTTTGTGGCATTAAACGGCATTATACCGTCATGTGTGGCCCATGTAATTTATAAAATTAGAATTCAAGATAGCTCGATTAAAAAATAACAAAGTGCATCTAGCACCATGTCCTGTAGCTATTCTTTTGGCAAGTGGCTGAATGATTTATTCTTCAAAACATATCTTACTTGTAATCGCTACAGGAGCTAACTTGTACACTGGCATATTCTGTTTGCCTCTTCAGATTATAAGGTACCTTTCTATTTTTCTTGCAGAAAATCTGCAAGAAGAATAGAAGTGTAGTAATTGTGAACAAAGAAAAGTAGAAGGAAAAAAGATAACCTGCCTGGACAGGGACCGAGCCTGCGACCTTTGAATAACATGTCCGGTGCTCTATCAACTGAGCTATTATGGCGGCTATCCCCCTTCCATTTTGTACGGTATATATGTGCATTCAATCATGGAACAGTCAGCGCTGCCTGTTACCATTATAGCGAGTGTGAAACACCTTTTTTTTGCCCACTGGCGGCACGCAGCATGCGCTAATATTACACGAGCTAACGACTGACCAGTTATCCCTCATATACAACCTCATGGCACCAATCCTGGCTTAACAAGTTCCTCACTACGAATGAAGGAAAGAAGGGCTCGTTTTTCCTTGTTAGAAACGATATTATTGTGAACTGACAATTCTGCCAGAAAAAGTGCTAGGGATAATAATTGAAGTATTTGTAATGTGATTGAGAAGAAAGTAACGTGGAAGAAAAGGTAACTTGTGCGCAATAACCGAATCTGGAAACCTTTGAATAATGCTTCTGATGACCTATTAACTGTGCTATTATGACAGTTATCTACCCGTCCACCCATGCGGTATATATGTGCATTAACCACAGCGTTAGTCAGGCTCCAAGCTTGTAATAAAATACATGCTACATGGTGCCAATAGAAAAGAAAAAGTGTCCCAAATTAGCTTTAATGGCAACAAGCGGGGATGACTGTCTCTCTGATGATTGGGTACACAGATTGTCACGTTACTCACGACAAACTTGATACAATGGGCTCGTTGAGTCGTCTAGCCAAGCAGCGGCTCAGAGAGATCGTCTTTGTCCTCTTTCACTCTTCGATCTCACCAAAGCAAACCCTGTGTCAATAGTCCCCCCCCCCCTTTGAAAGCATCGACTCGATGTTCGTAAATAAAAAAGGAAGGCATACACACGCAGATATAGAGAACCAAAAAAGAAAGAATGCCAGTACTCGCAGAGGACAGTTCGCGAGCAATGTGTGGGGGACCTGAGAGTTCCGGCCTTCCAGGGAATCAATGACTGGGCGGAATTCGTCGTCTGCCCGCTGCTTTGACATAAATTCGGAGTCGCTAACGGCGAATGAAGAAGTTTCGTCAATGCTTGCGCCAAGCGCAAAAAGAGAAGGCATAAAAACTCAGGAGAACACAAACAGCAGCAGCAACGCAAAGTCACGGCATGTCGTAGCACGTTAAACCACAAGGGCTACTGTGTGAAGTAGGGCTTCAGCCGAACGACATTCACGGTTTCGGGCTGAAGCTGTTGACGAGAAGACGCTGCGCCGTCCAGAAATAACTCGTTACTTCTGTGACTCGTCTAAGAACCTTGTACGGTCCAAAATCACGGCTTAGGAGTTTTTCGGATGTCTGGTCGCCGGACAGGGATCCACACCCACACTCGGTCCCCAGGGTGGTAGGTGACATTTCGATGACGGAGGTTGTAACGTCGTGCGTCTGCATCTTGTTGGTGACTGGTGTTTATGCGAGCTAGCTGACGAGCTTCTTCGGCGTATTCAATGTATTGCTCAGCGTCTTGAGCAAGTTCATTGCTTTGGTCGCACAGAAGCATAGCATCGAGCATGGTTCGCACGTTGCGTTCGTGAACAAGTCGGAAAGGCGGAAATCACGTTGTTTCTTGCGTTGCCGTATTGTAAGCAAACGTGATGTATGGAAGAATCTCGTCCCAAGTTTTGTGTTGTACGTCCACGTACATTGACAGCATGTCTGCTATTGACTTGTTAAGCCTCTCTGTCAGTCCACTGGATTGCGGGTGATAAGCCGTTGTTTTTCGGTGACTTGTGCAGCTCAGTCTAAAAATGCCCTCCATCATTGGTGCTGTAAACGACGGCCCTTTGTCCTTAATCACGCATGACGGGTTACCATGCCGTAAGACGATTTGGTGCACGAAGAACTGCACGACTTCAGAGGCTGTGCCACGGGGTAACGCTTTTGTTTCAGCATAACGAGTAAGATAATCTGTTGCAACTATCATACAATTGTTCCCAGAGGACGACAAAGGGAAGGGCCCGAGAAGGTTCATTCCCACGAGGTCATACGGTGTCGGTGGTGGTTCGATCGGCTGGAGCAGGCCCGCGAGTCTCACAGGCGGAGTCTTGCGGCGCTGGCACTCACGGCAGCCTTTCACATATCGCTGTACGCTAGTTGATAGTCGCGGCCAGTAATACTGTTGGCGTACTCTGGCGAGAGTTCGCGACTAGCCCTAATTTCCTGACGTGGGCTCGTCGTGGCACGCAAAAAAGGATCTCATTACGCATGTCGGTAGGAACCACGAGTATGATGGCTTTGTCGCTATCACGGGCGTTTTTCTTGAAAAGAATGCTTCTTCTTAGACAAAAAGAGGACAGTTCGCGAGCAATGTGTTGGGGACCTGAGAGTTCCGGCCTTCCAGGGAATCAATGACTGGGCGTAATTCGCCGTCTGCCCGCTGCTTTGACATAAATTCGGAGTCACTAACTGCTCCGAGAAAAGCAGCTTCATCTTCGGAGCCCCTGACAGTGTTCCCCACAGGCGCTCGAGAAAGTGCGTCGGCGTGTTCGTGGTTGCGTCCTGACATGTACACAATCATAATATCGAACTCATGCAACGCAAACTCCACCGTGCGATACGGTTGGATGGATCTCTGAGATTTGCCAGCCAGCAAAGCGAGTGGTGGTCATTCACCACTTTTTAGGGACGACCGTAAAGGTAAGGCCGAAATTTTGTCGTCACCCACACGACTGCGAGGCATTCGTTTTCAGACGTAGAATAGTTAGTATCGGCTCGAGAAAGAGTACGACTGGCATAAGCTATCACATGCTCAACGCCGCCGTGTCGTTGTACAAAGACAGCACCAAGTCCGACGTTTCTGGCATCTGTATGAATTTCCGTAGCAGCGTCCTCATCAAACTGGGCAAGAACAGGGGCTGTTTGCATTCTTTGTCGTAACTCTGTGAACGCTGTATCTTGTTCTGCGCTCCAAGTAAAGGGCACATCATCATGGGTGAGTCGCTTAAGAGGTTCAGCTATCTTCGAGAAGTTGGCGATAAATCGGCGATAAATCGGCGATAATACGTGCACAAGCCGAGGAAACGGCGTAGTGCACTCTTACCTGATGGAACAGGGAAGGCGGCGACAGCAGCAGTTTTGTCTGGATCAGGTCGCACTCCATCCGCACTAATGACATGTCCCAGAAATTTCTCCTTTTCATAGCCGAAATGGCATTTTTGAGGTTTCAGCGTGAGTACATGTGTGCGAATAACTTTCAGAGCGTTTCTTAGACGCTTCAGATGTTCTTCGAAGCCCTCGGAAAATATGACCACTTCATCGAAGTAGACAAGGCAGCTTTGCCACTTCAAGCCAGCGGGAACTGTGTCCATCATCCTCTCAAAAGTGGCTGGGGCAGAACAGAGGCCGAAGGGAAGAACTTGGAATTTGTAAAGTCCGTCTGGAGTCACAAATGCGGTTTTTTCTTGGTCTTGTTCATCCACTTCAATTCATTAATGGCCAGTCTTTAGATCGATGGACGAAAAATACTTCGCGCGTCGTAACCTGTCGAGGGAACCGTCGACCCGTGGAAGCAGGTAGACGTCCTTTTTGTGACGCTATTAGGCTTCTTGTAGTCAATACAGAATTACAGTGTTCTGTCTTTTTTCTTTACTAGAACGACTGGCGAGAACCAACCGCTGCTGGATGGTTGAATAATCCCGCAATCGAGCATTTTTTTTTACTTTTGTCTGAATAGCCTCACGTAATTTAGCAGAAACGCAATAAGGCTGCTGCCAGATGGGGTGGACGTCATCGTCGGTAACCCAGGCAGCATGCCGCCGTTGGACCAATCTTGGACCAACATCGGCTAACATCGGCACCGACGTCGGGCCGACGTCGGAAGTGCAACTTCTTCCAATGTCGGGCCGACGTTCAAGCCAATGATGGGCCGACGTTTTGCCGATGTTTTAGCCAGTATGCAACCAACATTAGGCCGACGAAGGCCCATCGTATTGCCGACAAAGCTGCCAATGTTCGGCTAACATTGGGCCATATTTCAGCCAATCACATGCCATTTTTACGCCGATGTTTGCTGCACAACGAATAATGGCTACGGATGTACGACCGACATTCGACCAATCCAGGGCCACATTGCAGCCAATCAAATGCCGTTATTACACCGATGTTTCCTGCACGACGAATATTGGCTACTGATTGGCTTGCCATTATGTAACCATTATTAGTAGGGAATTTTTCTTACCGGAAAATTTAAACAATATGCCTCGATGACCCGCTCTTGTAGCTATGCAGCCCTGTATACTTGGGGCAACAGAAAATTGAATGCTGAGAACTGAAAGCAGTTACTCGATCTATTTCATCTTTTATACCTCATTCCCTTTGCTAACACTAGAAGTGTAGTTTATTTTTTTACCAATTTATCTTTTGCAATAGCGAGTGCTTTATTTGGTACTGGTATTTGGTACAGCAGATCAAATAAAGTCGCTAGGAAGTAAATGTTGAAAGCGTATGTCCCCCACTTGCAAACCCCACATATGTCCCCCACATGGTAATCGAGAATAATCATAGTTTAGAGCATTTTTTTGTAACTAAAACATGGTGATGGTGCTTCCGGATCAGCATAAGCTAGCCGAACAGTGCACCACCGACAGTCTGCAGACTATTTATTCTTTGTTTTTTATTTATTTGGTACAACAAAAAAATGTATACATTGAAAAATATATATACACAACTAAAAAAGGCCCGCTCTACTGCAGGTCAGGTTGCGTTGGGGGCACAGTGACAGTGGTGCTGTCAAGGACCTGGCTGCTGTGGCTGGGCAGGAAGCCAGCTGCCGCGAGCAGCCGATCATCTGCACTCTGAGAGTGGGGATCATCGGGCTGCTCCACAACAAATGCTTCTCTGAAGCGCCGCTTCCTGCCCCCACAGCGATCACCAGACCCTGGCAGCCACCTCTTAATAAAGTTGAGGGCCTCCGCCTGGTCGCACCCTGCTTTTTGGCAGATGACATCTGCATACAAGAACAGAAATACCATAGTACACATGAAGCACTGCAGTACAGAGAATACACAAGGGTACACACACATAAAACAATGAACAAGTCTAACCTGTCACTAATTTTCAGAGCCTCAGGTTCACAAAGGCCCTTTTCCCTTTTTCTGCCATGAAGGCTGTACAGCCCTTGCACGTCATGTGGCAATACAGCCTTCATGGCATTCACACCAGTTTCTCGGAGGCCACGTCCCCCAATCTGCAGGAGGTGCTTGCGCTGTAAAAAAATGCAAGAAGCATAGATGGGGTAAACGCAACAGCACATCGAAATGTTTTCATGATAAAAATCTGCAAGAAGAGGACACTGAAAACAACAACTTGAATTTTTGGGCATCACAACATTTCATTGTTTTTTTACGCTAACTTCAACTCACTTGACCTAAAATGGTTTCCACATCAGCCCTCTCACACTCACTGTAAGAACCTTTTAGAGTCCTTTTCTGAATGCAGTTTCGCTGTTATGAAATCAAATACAACACTGTTATAACACTTAATAAATATTGAATTCTAGCTATGAAATAGTATAATTACTTTGTACAGTGCTCAAATTCCAATACACGTTTCTTCGAGGTTACAATGTCTTTGCCTGAATGTTGACCAGGAGTAGCTTCTACAGGTGAAAAACGATAAAATATGTGGAATTCAAAAAGAAGCTTGGACATGTTTTTAATCAATGCATTGTAAGCAGAGCACAACAAGATAAATGAACATGATCAAGGCGTACTATGAGGCAACCTTAGAGCGACCAAATCTTGGTCATAGATGAAACTGATAGGAAAAATAAAGGTTGCACTAGATGGTCGCACCATTTGCTGTTTATATTTTTCTGTGATAGCCAACAAAGAGGCATGTTGCTATAGAAATATCATCACAATAAACAAAGGTGCATTTTTCTTCACACTGCGAAATTGAGTGCGTATTAATTTTTAAAAAAGTAAGAAATCGGCTAACACAAGGCAGGGTGAACTGTAGCTCAAAGTAGAGAGAGCCGCAGCGGACACGAAATAGGGTGATAAATGAACAAAATTACTGAATGTGTGTTTTAAGCAGGCTATTGCTAGTCACTGCCCATCAAACACACGATGCTGCCTACATCGTCTGCTAGGTTAGGACCGTTCACTCGGACTTCACAGACTATAGTAAATACAGTCGAATCTCATTAATTCCAACACACTTAATTTGAACTGACGCTGTGGTCGTGTCAAAGCTATACCGCGCTCCGAAAATGCTCTCAGCATCCCGTTCAATCCTGCGGTGGCACTTCAGACACCTCATCGCTGTGCTTGAAGAAGAAAATGAAGAAAAGGAAAGAAAAGACTGCGGTGGAATGTTTGCCAAATGCCAATCTGCGACATTCCTGTGCCCCGCTTCGGCTTTTTCCGTCCCTTCCACGTACGTAGAGACCCTTCTCCTCTTAACACTGCGCATGAAGAGAAAGAGGGCGAAAAAAGCTGTCGCAGAAAGTTGGCTCCCTCATGCCGATCTGCAACGCGCCGGTGTCACGCTTCCCTGTTTTTTGTTCCTGCTATGTAGAGACTCTTCTCCTTTCAACATCGCGCATGAAGAGAGAAAAAAAAAGCTGCCGCGGAGTGTTTCTCTCTCGAATGCCGATCTGCTTCTCTTCAGGTGGAGACGCTCCTCCATTCTCATCATGTGCTGGCCACGCTCCGGGTGCAGCGCAGATGGTAACAGTGGAAACACAGTTGTCTTCGAAGAGTGTCAGCACTGGACATTGCCGCGCGCAACTTCTTTTGCCAGGAGAATACTGAAGCCGAAGTACAAATGCTTTGCAAACTGCACGCAAAACTTGACTCGTTGCAAGGCCAACGTGTACAGACATGTATTGACTACTTTAATTAATGACGGATGTCCTGTAATTTGTGAATAAAACTTCTTCATGCACATGCATCACTGCATGGTGAGCCCTCCGCTCGTTTACCGTATTTACTCTATTCTACCGCGCCCTCGATTGTAACGCGCGCCCGGTTTCCACGACGAAAAAAAACTAAGACATCGGTTGCAACGCGCACCCTTTTTTCTCGTTGGCCCGCTTGATCACACCACTCGCGAAAACGACTCTTTTTGAGAGCGTCTTCCGTTTAAATATGAAGTACGGGGGAAGCTTATGCCTATCTGACGTGCAACAGAGCATTGCTGTCACTCTAGTTTTGCCGTGGCCCGATGTCAGTACACAAACTTGCTTCGCCCCCTTCTGCTAGATGGTTGTGGTGCCAGGCATGTCGAAGTAAAGAGGCGTGTGATCGGCATTCCCGATTTGCCCAAGCAGGTAGCCGTTGTTGTGCCGCAAGTTTACGAGGAACCTCTGAAGACTCTGAAGCTTTTCTTCGTACTCCTCCGGCAACTTCCGGCATATGCCCGTTCGCCTTCGGAGGGAAAAGCCTTTTCTCTTCATAAAGTTCGTTAGCCAGCACCTGCTCGCTTTAAAATGGCTCTGCATTAGCCCTTTTTCTAAGGCTAACTGCATAGCCTGCACTTGGAGCAGTTCTGTCGTCACGGGCCGCTGTGCCGCTCACTGCTTAATCACATTCTCGCCGAGCAGCTCTTCAATTTGTGGAAACTGACCCTGCTGTGGTCCACTGAAGCCTTTGCGTGAATCTTTGCTGTCGACAATATTCTGCTTTTGTTTCCGCCAGTCCCACACGCACGTTTCGGGAACTCCGAATGACCACGATGCGGCCCGATTTCTGTCCGTTCCGGCACACGCGACGACTTTTCTTTTAGAAGCAGCATTGTGGTGCACTCGTCGAGTTTTTGGAGTCGGCCCTACCATGCCATCGATGCTAATGTACTACAAGATGACGAACTCCTCAGCACACGTATGAAGTGCCGCGCATGGGAAACACATAGGCAGAAATGACCGACGCGCCATGCCGACGCACGTAGGGGGCGGCCCTTTTGTAAGTGGCGATGGCAATAGAATGACCATATTCATTTTTTTTCGTACTCGATTCCAACGCACATGCGATTTATGAACTCTCTTAACCGGAAAAAAGGTGCGTGTTAGATTCAAGTAATTATGGTAACTTTCATTATTTTGAACTTCTTTTAATTTGAACAAATTTTCTGGCCTCTTTGAGTACGAATTATTCATATTCGACTGTAGCACAGTCGCTCATAAGATAACCTTACTAGTTTGTTTCCCGAAACGCAGTACCTTAAAGCAGTACTAAATTTCTGCATGTTACATAGGCATATTAAAAATCAAGAAATATACACCAAAGCCGCAGCCACAGCTTTACTCTGCACAGCTGCCTCTGCTGCCTCCACTTCTCCAATTGTACCAGCAGGCAGCCGGGGAAGGTCAGAGGGGCGCTGTGCTGGCTGGGCGTGCTGAGGCACGGACAAGACTCGTACCTTGTGCTTCAGCAGTCGCACCTCCTGCAGAACCTCTCTTTGTTGCTGCCGGATGCCAAGTTGGATCCGCAGGATCCGTAGCAATAGAGCTGAAACATACAAGAGTACATACCATATTTACTCGCACAATTCGCATCCTCACATAATTTGCTCACCAGTATAATTAGCCAGCCTGCTTTACTACAAGAAACTTTTTGCTCGCATACTTTGCCCTCCCCGACCAGCCCGAGCCACCTTGCCAGCACACACACAGACACATTTGACTTCATGATGCTCTGGTCAGGCACATCTCTTGTCGAGCAGGCGAGTGCAGTCTTACACAAAATGGACTGAGTGCAAGGTCCCTTCTTCCATGAACTTTTATGCTTTCCCTAGAATACCAAACTTGAAAACTGAAACCTGTTTATGTGTAGTCCGAAATGCCTAAAGGTTTGCCTCCTATCTTCCCACCTCTTCCACGGCAAGAATGTATTCCCGAGACACAGCACAGATGTTGAACGCGTGCAAGGACCTGTCACATCAACTAGATGAGGCAGGTTTTCGCACTCATTTTTTTCGGTTTCGCCATCTGGCCATTGCGCTTTTACCGTTCCTTGTGATAGGCTACAATAATTATATACGAGGCAGATTGCTGTTATAAAGCTTACCGAAGAAAACTGAAGCCGTGCTACCGCTAAGCACATCAGCGTGGAGTTCTTCGACATGCAATATTCAGTATGGGAGCCAGCAGAAGAGTGCGTTGAATAACACTTAGCATAGAAGCTTGGGTGTGTTGGTTAGATATCGGAGGGAACACAATGCAATAGAAGACTGGGACAAGGAGTGGACACCCACACACATGAAGGGCGACACACACAGCACTGTGTTGGCATCGCGCTTCCTTGTCTGCATCTTACTTTACGTTGGGTTCCCGACAATTATTGGAGAGTACTTATGTTCTCTGGCATAACCCTGTCGTGGGAACTGGTTTTTGTGAGCACTGTTCGGAAGAACTTCAAGAAAATGGGGGCATTTGAACAGGCTTAGCAAACAAATGACAACCCGCTTTGAGACAGCTGTGACAGCGCCTGCAACATATATTCCCAGTTGAGCTTTTAGGCCAGCGATTCCTACTAGCTTCGCACATGACCGGATTGCCAAAAAAAGTACACATAATACGCGAGTATATACAGCATTTGACTCTGTAGCTTTGATGAACCAGGCAGATACACAAATTTATCCAAAACTCCATTGATTGTGTTGCAAAATTATTCAACAAACAAATTGCGATGTTATCCATGTTACTATACGATTGTGGCACTTTATCATTGCAGCTTTCCAGGAGGCACACATAGTGCAGCGTTAGTTCACCACTCACAGTTAATTGTATGCAGTAGGTTGCTCACAGCAACTGACTGCATGCAATGGTGAACATCTTGCATGCTTGCACCGCTGTTTCAGCATGCTGGCTGCTTCCCATATGGCTATCAATTGATGTTCACAAAATTGGGAAGATGAAGAAAGACCACACAGTGCCCTCTGGCCACCCTATACTCCAAACCTCCAGCCAACAAACAAACAAAAGAAACAGAAGTATGCAAATGAATATTATTACTAATGCAGCTGGAATGGAGTGTAGTTTTCACCAATTCTGTGTGTTAAGTCAATATGGAGTGAGTTAACTCCATAAAGTAGCTTTTCTCAAAACAGTGTTCACTCTATTGTAACACAAGGAGTGACTTCATAGCATCTAGAAGAAAAATTGAATCTTCAGTATTTGATAGAAATGTGAGGCTCTACCTTAAAACAACAATAATCTGGAAAAAGAACTCATTACATTCGAAAAAAAAGGTAGCACAGTTGATCCCCTTTACAAGAGACACTGATGTAACAGACAAACGGGGATAAGAGGCACCAGTGTGCAGGCTGACATTTGGCCCATCATGCATCAGGCACTCCGTAGATGCGCCTGTGCAGCCGGGAGCCCTGCAGTCAAGCATGCTGAGCAAGACTGTTGACTACTGTACAATGACACATTGCCACGAAATTTCAAAACTTCATTTCACAGACTTCTGCAAAAGCTTCTTACACTCTTGCATAATTTTTGCACAAGCTTCTCTTATTCTTGCGTGATTTTCGTCAGAACATATAAGTGTTGGAAGCTGTATGTCCCCAAAAACTTGCACAATACAAATAGCATACAGTAAAGTCTATCACTTAATACGTGCATAGTGTAACAATGAAAGGAAACTCACGCATGGTTTGCTCCGAGCCTTCCCCGTGCGGTGCCTCCTTGAGCCTTGGAGAGCACTGTACAGCTAGAGCACAGTAGCATCAATCCAGTGTTAATGGCAGGTTAACAAGACAACAAAACTAACCCCCATATTCATAAATGCTCCCCGACTCGACTTTCACCCTTCACTTGACAGAGTTGAGCACTGTGCCGCTGCTCGTTTGAAAGCGACACTGCGCTACTCGAGAATCACAGCAGATTATTGCTGACATGCAGCAATTTTCTCTGCTTAGAGACGGCGCTCCCATCAGCCATCTCAAGTGAAGGTGAAGCGTTGAGTGGAGGGACGTTCTAGAATACGGGGGTAAGATTGGTTGCAAGAACACTACAATAGACACACTTATTTTTACACTTCATCTATATTGTACAGCTACACACATTCTGCATCCTTATAATGCAACATATACATACAGGCTTATAAAGTAAACACTGTAGGCTGCTCAAATAACACCTACACAAAACAATTACCCAAAAGTGGCCATGCGCAAAGAACTTTTATTTGAAACTACCAAAACTTCTGCGGTGATGGAGAATAAATAAGACAGGTTACGCTTGGAGGCACATGAGACCTTCGCAGCTTTTATAAAGTACAAAAAACAATATGGTATGTGTGTGTGTATGTACGCATGAAGCTTCAGCCTTTACATACGGTTTCTTGAAAGAATCGACTATGAATTTTATGGCACCTGTGTCCTTCAGCGCAATTGAAAGCCTGCTGATCAGTGTGTGCAATTGTGGAATAGTTACATGGAAAATGGCGTGAAACACCTAAAACCAAATTTTTCTAGCTAGGAAATATGCAGCTGTGTATACACAACACATGCTGCAAACAGTGGGAGGTGACCACAAGAGTGATTTGAGTGTAAGCGGCAGTATTCCGCATTCATGCACCCCGCAATTTTTAACTGTTACCCAAAAGCAGCACCACTTCAGCGTGCTACTTTTTTTTACATCATAAACAGCACGGAATACAGCGAGGATGAAAACAACATATGCCATTAAATTTTGAGCACTATTTATGGTGCTCATGATTGATTGATTGATATGTGGGGTTTAACGTCCCAAAACCACTATATGATTATGATAGACGCCGTAGTGGAGGGCTCCGGAAATCTAGACCACCTGGGGTTCTTTAACGTGCACCTAAATCTGAGCACACAAGCCTACAACATTCCCGCCTCCATCGGAAATGCAGCCGCCGCAGCCGGGATTCGAACCTGCGCCCTGCGGGTCAGCAGCCGAGTACCTTAGCCACTAGACCACCGCGGCGGGGATGGTACGCATGAAAAAAAATGGGCCTTTGTACAACGACGAATTCATAATTTGCCTTCACGAACCTTCTGTTAGGCTGCACCACATACAGATTTTTTGTGGCTTTCAAAAGAGATTTGAAAAAAAAATAATAACCGTGTTTACTCTCGTCATGAGCGCACTTACTAAGTCACCCTCATTTCAGTCGCCAAAATTTTGTTTTTTTTTTCTTCCACATACTAAACACACACCTTACGTTCATCCGTTGAAGTCCCACGGGCTGCCCCCCCCCTTGCCGCCTTCGCTCGCTGCCACGTGCCATTTTATTTTTGTTTCTATTTGTTCACGGAACGTCCCCTGTCTTTTTTAATTATCTCTTGTAACATAAGTGGCATTATCTTGTTCCCGAGGTGCCACAGGTGCTCTGCTATGTAGATGCACCATTAAACTAGTATTTTTGATCAACTGTGCATTTCTGATGTTTACCTTGCAAGTACGTAAAACTGGCATGCTTCTTGATCTACGATACACATGTGGCTTGTCTCACTTTGAAGGAAAAGTTAGCATACAATGATGTAAATGCTTAGAATTTGAAGTATTGAGGCAGCAGCACACCGGAGATGATCATATGGTAAAAAAACAAGTGCAGCCTTATTACTGGCAAGTTGTCACTTATATGTACAAATAAATTTTGCGAGCTAAAAAAAGTACAAAAGCACAGCGAGGCTATGATGTGGTTCAACCTGTGGATTCGCTTCATTTATCACGCCATATGATGAAGCTTCCTTTGGTGAAACTGCTCAGATAAGAAAAAAAGTTTGCTGTCCAATACAGCAACTATACAAAGTGTGCACGTGCATCTCGCAGCGCCTTTTCGTCACTTCCGAAATGCGCCACCAACATGCCCGGGCACCAACCGAATCTATCGCCTACAACTGCCATGTTGTCTCCTCGTGCTTGCACCCGTTTAGTTTTGCCTCACGATGCAAGTTTGAGAAATTATGAGCTGCTAGTGAGGCAAGTTGATTTAGTAGTCCACGCAGAGGGGGCAGAGATTAGGGTGTTTCTTCGCTGAAAGTTATAACCTGAAATTGAGAACGCACATTCCGATTTTCCTAAAAGTACCAGCGTATTTGGCTGGTGCAGATTAACAAAAGCTACTTGAAGAAACTTTGCAATATTTGCATCTTCAGGTGCAACTTCATTACGGGTAAGTGCCATAGCCAAGTATTTACCTGCAAACAGATATAGCTTACCAAGATACTGTACATACAAACTTGTCCGCAGTTAAAATCATGATGGCGAGGAAGGCGGTTAAAATCGTGATGGCGATCGCGGAGATTTGGTATTGCATTGAAACAAACTATAAAGAATGGGAAACAATATTAGTTCACTTTGAAGTATAGCCGATCGGTTTAAGTTGGGCGTCAGGATTTTTTTTTAATTAATCAAATAATTCTATACACGGTCTCTATCATGTTCAGTGACTCCACTGTACATTAGCGTACAACAAAAGCAAAATACAAAGTTAAAAGTGTGTTAAAGCATACGCAAAAAATGAAGTGATGACTGGCATTACCGCGGCACACACCATGCAAAGTCGCTATCTGCCTTGTATAATATTTTTCTCGACTATTTCCACAAATTGCAATCAAAGAGGCTCAAGCTCAACATCAGCACTGTTTAAAACACTTGGGGGGGCGGCATTGCTACATTTGTGGCGTAGGCGGTGACAATATATTCATAATATTGTCACGTGCTCGCCCAAGAAAGACGATGACAGTTGTGCATGTGCCACGAAGGACTACGAATTGGACGAAGAAGAAGAACTCGCTTGCGCGTTCTAATTAAAAAGATCGACCTGCTTCTGGCGTCTCAGTCTCTACGGCAAGACCTCTGTTTTGACGTCGTGACACTGGTGGAGGTGCTGGGGCCTACAATCGGATGCAGGACAGTCTTGCTCGGACCCGTTCACTTAGTCCAGAGACCCGGCCCCTCGTCACGACTCCGGTGCACCGATTCAGTCGGCGCCTACTAGGCCTAAGTCCGGAGTCCGTATCTGTTCCGCCTCTAACCAGCATGGCAGCTCCTACCACATCCACGGCTACCCTTTCATCGCAGACCACTCTTCCCTCCCAGGTGACTCTTGAACATCCTCGTGTTCCTGAAGTTTTCCATGGGGAAGAGTACGAGGATGTCGAGGACTGGCTCGAACAGTTCGAACGGGTCGCTGTATCTAACCACTGGAACGAACAGCACAAACTTGGCCGTGCATAATTCGCCCTGGAAGATAGCGCTCGCACGTGGTACGAGAACCACGAGGCTACTTTCCAATCTTGGGAAGATTTCCGTCGACAGCTCCTCGCAACATTTTTGAACACGGACCGACGGGATCGCGCACAGCAACTGATTGAGGCTCGCGCACAAAAACCCAACGAAACAGCCGCCATGTACGCAGAGGGTATGATCCGTCTGTTTCGACGAGCTGACCCTGACATGCCCGAGGCAAAGAAGGTGCGTCACCTAATGCAGGGTGTCAAAGAACCAGTGTTTGCGGGCCTCGTACGAAATCCACCTACAACAGTAGATGAATTCATAAGAGAGGCGACTGTCATCGAGCGCGCACTGCGACAACGATACCGACACTTTGACCGCTTGCCGAACCACACGGCAGTAAGTGCTGCAGCTCAGAACACTGCCGTGTGTGAAAGTTCCCTACGACAAATGATTAGGGAAATTCTGCGTGAGGAACTGCGGGCCCTCTGCGTCCCTCCTAACTAACCGCCCGTCGCATCTGTTGCCGAAATCGTCCGCCAGGAGTTGAGGCAAGCCGTTACACCACCGGCGCCAAGTCCTGAGCCACATCCAGCGAGCTACGCCGATGTGGTCCGTCGTCCTCCAACGTCATTTGTGGCGACACCCTTCCAGCCACGACCCGCGGCCGTACCTTGGTGGCAACGGGATTCCATGAGACGACCACCAGTTCGCCGAACTGACTTGTGGCGCATGGCCGACCGTCGACCTATTTGCTTCCGCTGTGGAGAACCAGGCCACATTGCTCGCTATTGCCGTCATAGCAATTCCGGCTTCGGGAACTTTTCTCGTCCCGCTTCTTTCAGCTCTGAAGACCGTCGTGACCGCAATGCCGATCAACTGTCGACTGGCCAAGCAACTACACCGCGTCGCTGGCGATCTCCATCTCCTGCGCGTCACCGTGGCTTCCCTCAGAGCTACGCGGACGTCACCAGAGGCCGTTCGCCTAGCCCGCGCCGGGGAAACTAACTGCTGCGACCTCCGGGGGCAAGGTTGCCAATCGTCGAGACACCGAAAAGTTCCCCCTATCATCGCAAGAAGATATGACGACAACCACGACGAATACGACGACGAATACTAATGCCGGTGAAGTTGTACGTGCTGATCTTGGCGTTTTCATTGACGGACATTACGTTACAGCACTGGTCGACACTGGCGCCGACTTTTCAATCATGCGACAAGAACTTGCCGACCGCCTTAAAAAGGTCAAGACACCGTGGACAGGGCCACACATAAGAAGTGCTGGTGGTCAGCTGATGACTCCCACGGGTAAATGCACCGCTCGACTTCGCATTGGGAATTCTAGCTTCGTGGCCACTTTCGTCCTGTTGCCAGACTGCTGTAAAGAGCTAATTTTGGGCATGGATTTTCTTCGAGCTCATGGCGCTGTTATCAACATCCCTCAACGCATGGTGATGTTTTGCGCACATCCGTATGTCGACGACAACAGTGACGAACAACGCGGCAGTTTGCGAATAGCCGACGATGTGACGCTCCCACCGAGATCCTGCTGCCTTGTGTCTGTGTCCAGTGGGCGGCCTTCCTATAAGGATGTGATAGTGGAGCACATAGTCGCTCTTTTGCTCACGCAAGGTATTTCCATCGCGAGAGGCATCCTAACACTTACTGGTGGACAGGCAGAAGTGCTCTTTACAAACTTCAGCAACGAGCGCCGTCAAATACAGAAGGGTACCGCAATTGCCTACTTCGACGATATAGACCAAGCCGGGGATTGCTGTGCTTTGCAACCAGATGACGCGACAGTCCCTGCCTCGACAACTTTGTCGGTGGACATCTGCTCCACGCTACCGCCCTCTGATAGGAAGCGTCTGCTTGGACTTATACACCAATTCGAAGATTGCTTTTCACGTACGTCAAAGGTCCAGCGGACACCATTAACCAAGCACCGCATCATTACCGAAGACAACACGCGACCGATTCGGCAGAACCCCTACCGTGTGGCTCCGAAAGAACGCGAGGAGATTCAGAAGCAAGTACAGAAGATGCTCGTGGATGACGTCATACAACCTTCGAAAAGTCCTTGGGCGTCCCCCGTGCTTTTGGTCAAGAAAAAAGACGGCAGCTTGCGTTTCTGTATTGATTATCGCAAGTTGAACCAAGTCACGAAGAAAGACGTCTATCCACTGCGTCGCATAGACGATTCACTCGATCGGCTGCGTCATGCGCGCTATTTCTCTTCAATGGACCTCCGAAGCGGCTACTGGCAGATAGAAGTCGACGAGAGAGATCGTGAAAAAACAGCCTTTGTGACGCCTGATGGCCTTTACGAATTTAAGGTGCTTCCTTTGGGTTGTGCTCGGCGCCAGCCACTTTTCAGCGTCTCATGGACACCGTATTATTGGGCCTAAAGTGGCAAACATGCTTGGTCTATCTAGACGATGTTGTTGTATTCTCAGCATCATTCGAGGAACATCTCAGCCGTCTATCCACCGTACTCCAAGCCATACGCTCGGCAGGCCTGACTTTAAAACCAGAAAAATGTCATTTTGGTTTCAACGAACTCAGCTTCCTAGGCCACGTCGTCAGTCACGAGGGTGTTCGACCTGACCCGGCCAAAATAGACGCCGTAGCGCAATTTCCTGCACCCCGTGACAAAAAGGCTGTGAGACGCTTCTTAGGGTTGTGCGCCTATTACCGACGATTTATCGAGAACTTTTCGTCTATTGCGGCGCCATTGACACGACTCACACGTGAGGACGTCCCCTTCTTTTGGGGTTAACAGGAGCAAATGGCATTCAATGAACTGCGACAACGCTTGCAAACACCTCCAGTCCTTGCGCACTTCGACCAGGACGCCCCTACAGTACTTCACGCTGACGCCAGCAATGTAGGTCTAGGTGCCGTTCTGGTGCAGTGGCAAGACGGCTGTGAAAGAGTAATAGCCTACGCCAGCAGAACACTCTCTCGCACGGAGGAGAACTACTCGACCACCGAGAAGGAGTGTCTCGCCGTGGTGTGGGCAGTCATCGAATTTCGTCCGTATTTGTACGGCCGCTCCTTCAAGGTTGTTAGCGACCATCACTCTTTGTGCTGGCTCACCAACCTTAAAGATCCATCTGGTCGTTTGGCGCGCTGGAGCCTAAGACTTCAAGAGTTTGACATGACCATCGTCTACAAATCTGGGAAGAGGCACACCGACGCCGACTGTCTCTCACGGTCGCCAGTGGAAACTGTCGCTCCTGATGACGAAACATCGACGCGGCATTCTTGGGAGTTGTCAACACGGCTACTATTGCACGAGAACAGCGCAGTGACCCTGAGCTGTTACCACTCATTGAATATTTAGAAGGACGACGTAAAGACGTGCCGCGGTTATTTGCTAGAGGACTGCCATCTTTTTGCTTGCGAAACGATGTTCTCTATAAGAAAAACTTCTCACCAACCGGTAACCCACACTTGCTCGTCGTGCCTGCCTCTCTTCGAAAAGAAATTATGGAAGCGTGCCACGATGAAGCAACTTCTGGTCATCTAGGCTACACCCGAACATTGTGCCGACTACGATGCAAGTACTACTGGCCAAAGTTATCTGCTGCTGTTAACCATCTCGTGCGAACGTGCACCGACTGCCAAAGACGCAAAGCGCCTCCCAGCAAGCCAGCCGGTCTTTTACATCCAGTCGAAGCACCATAAAAGCCGTTCACCCAGATTGGAATGGATTTCCTGGGTCCCTTTCCAACTTCCACAACAGGGAACAGATGGATTATTGTGGTCACTGATTATCTGTCCCGTTATGCGGAGACTAAAGCTATGCAGCGTGGCACAGCAGCAGAAGCCACTCAGTTTTTCATCGAAAACATCGTCCTTCGGCATGGCGCTCCGACAACAGTGATCACAGACAGAGGACCTGCCTTCACCGCAGAGCTTTTGAAGTCGGTTCTCAGACTCAGCGGTACAGCTCACCGGAGAACAACTGCATACCATCCGCAGACAAATGGACTGACGGAGCGCCTCAATAGGACCCTCACAGACATGATCAGTATGTACGTTGACACGGAACATAAAAACTGGGATCAGATATTGCCGTACGTGAGCTTCGCTTATAACACCGCTCGACAAGAAACCACTGGAATGACACCGTTCAGTCTGATTTATGGTCGCGAAGTCACGACAACATTGGACGCCATGTGGCCGCATGAGTGTGACGACATCCATGTAGACGCCGAAGAATTCACTCAGCGTGCCGAAGAAGCCAGACAGCTCGCGCGCCTGCGCATCTGTCATCAGCAGCATCAAGATGCACAACGCTACGACACCCGACACAAGTTTGTTAGCTACTCACCAGGCGACAAAGTGTGGGTCTGGATTCCGATACGTCGACGTGGACTGTCTGAGAAACTGCTAAGGCGGTACTTTAGTCCATACAGCGTCACGCGACGCCTGAACGACGTGAACTACGAAGTCATTCCCGACACTAATTGTAGTTCTAAGCGCCAAAAGCATTTGCCCGAAGTCGTGCACGTCGTGCGTATGAAACCGTATTTATCTAGTTAATTAGCTCCCGGTTACCGTTTTCGTACGACCACTTCATACGCCTGGTAGAGCACCTAAGTTGCGCATCGGGACGATGCTTCTTTCGGAGGGAGACAAATGTCACGTGCTCGCCCAAGAAAGACGATGACAGTTGTGCATGTGCCACGAAGGACTACGAATTGGACGAAGAAGAAGAACTTGCTTGCGCGTTCTAATTAAAAAGATCGACCTGCTTCTGGCGTCTCAGTCTCTACGGCAAGACCTCTGTTTTGACGTCGTGACAATATTATATCTCTTGTAAACTTGCCTAGCTCTGCACGACTAGTTTTCGATGGGAGCAGCTGCGCTTCGCACATCCACTCTTAAAATTGCGGCTCGAGAGATTTTGAGCTTTCACTTGTTTTTGGGCCAGGCAATTTGTAGTGAAAGCAAGATAATAGGCTCTCATAGGTTGTGGCGGCCAGCCGGTGTACGCCGTGGCTTGTATATGTGTCACACATCTTGATTATCTGGTCTTGTATCGAGTGAACGAGCGAGGCCTTCCTAATCCAATGAGCTTGTTAAAATAACACAACAAAAAACCACAATGCTTCCACATCGTTCACAGCAACAGATGACGAGCCCCCAACAAACCGCACTGCAGCTCGTGAACTGCCGTAGGTACCCAGGGAGTTACCCGGGCATGGCGGGAGAGGGCGACAACGGCAGAAGTGACATCACAAGAACACTATGTATAAAGGGGACATTTAAAGACTTTTTTCCCATTTTTAAACTTCGTGCACTGTTCAGTCACAATTTATAGCTCAGAATAGTTGTATTTTGAAAAGGGCACTAATTCATAAGCCCAATGGTTCGAGGGTGGGTGCATTTAGGGGGCCCATTCTACGTTTTACTTATGCCCTTCAAGAACTTGCTTACAGGGCCAAAGTCCTGTTTCAGAAAGAACACGCTAGTGCGTGGCCAGCAGTCCGTCAAGCATTAGTGCTGGTGAGATTTGGAAATGCAGCGCATGAGCATCCTCATCTGCTACTTCTCTGCTCATGCTCTTGGGGCTTACTTGCGAGGCACGGTCCTTCGCACTTTTCATTTTCACACTGTAAATCAACTGATACCAACTCTGCCTTCCATTATTTAATAAACCAATATTTCATGGTCACGAGGACGAGCTTAAAATGTTTGCTACATCAGACCTGAACAGCATTTTGAGTCATCGAAACTTGCTAGTTGCAGCGAGCATTATGCGAAAAATAAGATGTGCTCTAACGGTGACAACTTGCAAAACACTTCAGCAACGATTGAAATCATGCATTTTTTGTGCTCACAGGAAATCCCTGAGGCAGGAGGCACTGGGCTAGATAAATTGCGCAGCTAAAATACGGATGCGCTTTCCAATGCTGTCATGCGTACAGGCGGAGAAATGGCAGACAAAACTGGGCGCACCCCGATTCTATGCGCATGCGTCCCATTCACAAGCCTCGCTGCCAGTAAGCACCATATGGCTCACTGTCCATGAGCTCGCTTGTTTCCTGTAACAGTGGACTATACTGTACACCTATTTAAAAACGAGGATAGAATGTATATAATGCAGCATCTGATGAAGCCATGACGATGTGTTGCTGATGAAATCTGGAACTCTAGTTAGTACCCTTATTGTTAACCAGCAAAAAGATTTTCGACTGAAATGATGGCATCTACACCTGTCCTTAAAGGGACACTGAACAAAGTTTTTGCCGCCGAGATTTTCAGCCAAAGCAAAAGATTGGGCCATGGAATTCATAGACAATAATAATTTCAAGCAGAAACTACGAAAACATACTGAATTTAATGAGCCTTCTACAAAATGCCGCGTCTAGCTCTTAGACACGGCGTTTTCTAAAAGGTCGCGACATTTATTTTTCAAGTTTTTTTTGTTATTCAAGACAAATCTACGGTGCATTGTTCACAGAAAACAAAATTGCCTCGGTAAGATTTCTTTGCGAGCAGCTTACTATTTTAAGGCAGGCGCGTTGATTCGTGAACTGAAGGATGCGAGTGATCGATCTTGCCTGCTAGTGGCTAGGCGACAAAGGCTTTACCTCATGTCCTGGTGTAGCTAAGTCACGCAAATGGAGCAGAAAATGTGCATTATCATTTATTTCACCTAAATATCACACGTATGTGACTCATTACCGGTGACAGGTGATCAGGATGAAGTCGACAATTTGCAAATCTGAACAAGAATTCACTCGAATGAAAAACCAACCTATACTCACGTGCACGGTGAAGTCGAACACGTCGTCCGTCAATGTTGTCGCTGATGCCCGAAGGAAAAGAGAAGATGCCCGAAGAAAAGAGAAGAAAAGGTCGTCTCTTTCTATAAAGTCGGCGGAACTGCCAGAACGGCCAACACAAAAGGCATCGGGTTGACATTCCTCCATCTGGGCATCAGTCGCTCCACCCGGGCATGCAGCTGCTACTGGTTCTACTACTATGGTGGCTAGCCACCATACTACTACTATCCTCTTCTCCGTGCCTCTTCCCGACATTGCAGTGTTGCTGCCATACTCGCGAACCTTTTTAAATTAAAGCACGCAATCATGTATTATCGTGCGCCATACTAAACTTAAAAACAGTGCGCCGGTACATGAGATCACGAAGCGCGGTCCACGCCATCACAAGAGCTATTAGAGAAATAAAACAAAGGAAACAAAATTGTATAAAATATTTTGTCTCAATACGATTCGCAATCCAGTTTCCTGCAGCGGCTTTTGGCTCTGTATGAACGGCCAAGCCAGTGCCAAGCCTAGCTTGCGTCCCTGATCAGCTGTTTGTTTCCATCGAGAATTCAACAGTGAACTGGCAATTTGTTTAGATGATATTGCTAAAGGGCTTGAAATTGAATATTTCTCTACGTACTACTGCTGTACTTTTCCTCTCTGTTTCCTGATCACAGTGATGAGATTGAGGAGGTTACAATTTAGAAAACAGCAAGTGCAGCTCAAGCATTGCTAGTATCGCTGTTTCCGTAATAAAATGCTACAAAGATTTTGCCCCGCGACCTGCTTGCCGTGTTCGAGCACCCAGTAGAAATTTACGGTGCCGCGTTTGAAAGAGTTGAATAAAATTGCAATATTACGAAAGAAAGGCTCTGAAGCAACATCGCATTTTATCAGGCCTACACCTCCCACACCTAGACGAGTAAAACTCGTCGATATTATCTCGCAAAGCTGTGTATAATATTTAAAACACATTTTTTAGCCCACGATGAATTGTTCTCTCATGTGGCTTCTCCATTTGGTACTGTCATGTTAACTTACAAAGGCAACTTTCCATATTTAGTCTCTTTAGATGTTGCAAAAGCTTGACACGTGGTGTGTATGCCATACTGATAATTCTCCTCGTAACCTGGGTCCGCCTCTTTAAAAAGCGTCGCATTTTATTGTTCGCAATTGTGTTTGTTTTATACTGTAAGCGAGCTGCGTGATTTCATCAATATTCACGAGTGTTCCCTGACTATACAAACACGTGCGTCTTATTTGGTGCGGTGCACGTTTGTATGTAGCAAAAAATGTCATTTCGTCAGCGTGTGTCTGCATACACTTGCATGCCCTGCAGTACGTGTACATAATTAATGCAGTAAGGACTGCAATGCATAGCCTTGCATGGGACATATATTCCACGCACCCTCAGAGAAATGTTGTTTGTTATGAGCTTACTGTTTATCATTGCGTTTTTTTTTCGTTAAAGTTTCATCTCCATATAAAGCAGCTGTATACAGGCACGAGCTTCAGCAGCTTCCTCGTTGTTCCATTTTAAATAAAATCACCAAGCCTACCCGAATCAATGATCTGTTTGCTATCATTACTGTTATGTGTTCTACGATGTACACAAGGACAGTAGTATACAAAAAATAGGGAGGGAATTGAATGCCCTGCCTGCATGGCTGCGCCATTTCACAAGATCAGGCGCTGCGCTGTGAAGCTTCCTACCGGCCTGCAGAAATTCAAGGGAGCGTACAATAGCGTGGTCCAAGAGGACTTGTGGGGAATACTAGACACACTGGGTGTAAAAGATCGAGTCACTAATCGTTTAAACGAAATCTATAAAACTAACAAGGTAGTTAAAAAGTGGGAAAAACAGGTATCCAAGCCCACAGTGGTGAAACGTGGACTTAGGCAGGTGTGCCCACTGTCACCCTTCTTATTCATGATGTACCTACAAGGATTAGAGGCCAAATTAGAGGCAAGGGGACTTGGCTTCAACCTCCCTTTAGTCAAACAAGGAAAACTCATTGATCAGGCACTACCAGCATTAATCTACGCAGATGATATAGTGCTAATGGCCGACAACAAGGAAGATTTGCAGAGGTTGATGGACATCTGCGGTAATGAGGGAGATAGGTTAGATTTTAGATTCAGTTAGGAAAAATCAGTAGTCATGATTTTTAATGATAACAAAGGTAGTGAGCTTAGAATACAGGAAGTCACGCTAGAGATAACAGATAAATACAAATAACTGGGCGTATGGATAAGCAATGGGACCGAGTACCTGAGGGAACACGAAATATGCGTGACGACTAAAGATAACAGGAATGCAGCAGTGATGAAAAATAGGGCACTGTGGAATTACAATAGGTATAATGTTGTGAGAGGAATATGGAAAGGGGTCATGGTTCCTGGGCTGATGTTCGGCAACGCGGTTTTGTGCATGAGGTCAGAAGTTCAAGCAAGATTAGAAATTAGGCAACGTGAAATATGTAGGCTTGCTTTAAGAGCTCACGGGAATACACCAAATCAGGGAGTACAAGGTGATATGGGATGAACATCATTTGATGGCAGGGAAGCTAGCAGCAATATAAAATTTGAGAAGCGATTGAGAGAAATGGGGGAGGAGCGTTGGGCTATGAAGGTTTTCAGCTACTTGTACATGAAGAATGTCAATACAAAATGGAGGAAGCGAACCAGGAAATTGACTGGTAAATACTCAGAAAACAGCAGGTGGAAAACCAGAAAGAACTATCGGTTAAAAAGGAACTGCAGGAAACGGAGACTGACATGTGGAAAATTGGCATGATTAAGTCCGCACTAGAGATCTATCGAACTTTTAAGCAGAAAATTGCCAAAGAAAGAATCTATGATAATACTCAGGGTAGTTCTCTACTGTTTGAGGCCAGGACGGGAGTATTGCAAACCAAGACATATCGGGCCAAATATGAAGATGTAGACACAATATGCAGTGCGTGCGAAGAGAAAGAAAAAACTGCCGAACACTTGACAATGCTCTGTAAAAGGCTTCACCTTATAGTTTAAGATGATGGCGCAGAGTTTTTCAAAGCACTGGTGTTTAGGGACAGGGAGGGCAAAATAGACTTTAAGCGGGTAGACTTAACTAGAAGGAGGTTATCTGATTGGTGGCTAAAGTCAAGGCACGATTGAAAATTAAACCCTTCACTTCAAAGTACCCGTCCAACTTTACTAATTAAAGGGAAAAAAAATCTAGTGGTTAGTTCACTAAGCATTACGGCTAGGTGACGTTAGCCGCCGCCCGATCTAAAGGGTACGGCCACATCCATCCTTCTATCCAGCCAAGAATATGCTCTCTGGCTTGTTGCTCCAGGCCTAGTCAGGTAGATTTTCTGGCCTCACTGTTGAATTGTTTGCTCGGGTTGTGGCTTGCAAACATTGCGGTTTTGGGCTTCGTATCATCTTGTTCCTTCATCATGTCCTCCAAGTGGAAGACATGTCGCAGTGTGAGGAGGGAGTACGACAAGGCGCTGATAGAATGAGCTATCAGTCTTACCAGGCAGGCGGTTGAGAGCGCACCGAGGCAGCTGACGCACACCAGCACTATCCGCTTCCTGTATAATACAGGCTTGGGAATTATAGAAACACAGAGCAGAAATCAACTCTTGTGCCTCTCTCATGCACTCACAAGGCGGAACCTGCTTCGAACACTGAGGACCGAGCTAAGCAACACCATGCGTGACGATAAATCATGATCTCCTATTGCAATAATGATTAAGGCACGCATGCAACTTAAACCATTGTCACGCAAGATGAATTCACAACACCATCGAAGTGAACCCAAGGCACGTGCTGATTATTATGTACGGTACTAGCGCTAAATTTATGCAGACGTTTAGTTGGCGCTGCAGTAGGCCTAGTTGAAGGAATGGCCACAGCTACTGCTGTGATGGAGAACGGACTCATTAACATCTTCATGTAGATTAAAACGGCTTACCCCGAAATGGCTGGGAGTGTCACGCTATCCCTAGCAGTGGCACATGCAGTTGCATATTTAACGATTACAGAAATGGCGTACCGATTTCCAAAGCACCTATCAATACTTTCGTCAAGGCGTAGCACCAAACACTTTATCGCACATTTCGGGAAACATTCCTTTTTCTCCCAATCTGGTGGCTAGGCATAACTACGCCCAAGAATAAGCACGTTATTATGTATGTCGGAGGTATTTTCATCTGATCCCTGAAAAATTATTTCCCTAAACCCATGGAAAAAAAGAAAATGGAATTCGCACCTGTCATCACATTGCACCCCATCACAGGAATGGGATCAGATTGGCCTGGCGCTCAATACCCCCTTACGCTTAATCAGAGCTCGGTCTGGCACCAGCTCCAGACAAAACCATTTATAATCTCCTGTCTGGCACATCTGTTTTACTCTGCTCTCTCTCCACCAGAGTGCACCATGTACCTGTGGTTCACCCCTGGTGGATCTTTTTCACTGTTTGTGAATTGCACACAAAGCCCTTACTGCTAGATCCTATTCCCAATTCTTCACTATTCTCACGGGAGGCCACTCTTTGGGCAGCTTACATCACGACATGTGCGTGTCATGATGTCAGTGCCGTATTTTTTAGAGTCGGCGCCGTCTTTTCTTTCTCTTTTGCTCCTTCCCTGTCCTGTGTTTCTGGTGTTGCGCTGCAAACAAGTGAAGATGTTAAAGAACACCAGATGTTCAAAATTTGCTTCTCATTAATATATCGTGGTTTTGGGAATTAAAACCCCAGATATATTGAAAGAAGATGCATGAAAAGGGAAGGATGATATTGGAAATTGGCAGAAAAGGGATGACAGCCTTCTTAAGCTATGCTGCCATTGAGATTTTCAGCTGTTCACGCAATTCTCACACGTGGCTTTGATGCAGCTATGCACATATCACACAAGCATGCTGACTGTACAGTTAGTATAACTGCAACCTTCATGTACCCAGCCTTCATGTACCCTCTATGACATTTCAGAACATCTGAGTCAGTGTTAGCATCAAGTTATGTTCTTCATGCTGGGGAACCAGTGTGATGAGTTACCATTTCTACAGAATGAAGCCCTGTCTACCTGGAACAAGCTGCAAGATATATAACTAAACGGCCCCAGGGTCAGTTAATCTCTGTCCGGCTTGGATGCACCAACTGATTCCCTTAATCATCAACCCTCAATAAAACTAGCAAATGTTTGTACATGTGCAAGCATTGTCATTCAATATCTTAGGAAATGCTTGTGAAGCAATTTCAAGGAGAATCGTTTTTCTGATTTTATAGTGAGGCATTAGGAACACCTTAGTCACACCAAATGCCATTATTCAATGAGAGGAACAAGAGAAATATTTCACTGGGAACTATGAAGTAAACAAAAAAACAAATGTTTTCAGATACTGGGAGATCATTTCATCAAAAAGCTCAGAAGATGCTATGTGTGGCCACATTTAATCTGTGCAAGCATCGTGTGGTTACAAAATTTTGTACCAAACATAGGTTCAGCTTTCTGGAATAGACCGCGCTGCACAAGCTAGCTCAGTGCATGCACTTCTGTACCCTGCCAGAGAATATTTTTACCACCAGTATGTTGTAACGTGAAATGAAATGGTGATTGCATACTAGGGCGCGTCCTGCAGGACCCCAATAAAGTTGTTTCACTTGATCGGTTGGTGTGCTGTAAGCAGAACATTTCCAAGAAGAATCGTATAGTTTAGAGGAGGACTTAAGCAAGGAAAGGTGTAGATAAAACACTGGATTCACTGGAATTATCCTCACCAAGTATAACATTGTTTTTCTGGTGAAGCTTTGCGTCTGAACAGCGAGCAGGATAAGTTGGTAAAAAACACGCAAAATGGGAAGTCTAGCACAGCAATCCGTGCAGTACTGCTCATTTCATGGAGCATTAATTTCACAGGCTTTGCTCATTGTTAGCGTTAAGCCTATATTATGTCCACTGCAGGGTGGAAGCCCAATCAATGTTCCCTGTCCTGTATGAGCCAATTTCATATTATGGCTGATAATTTCTCGATCTCATTGGAACTGATCACCTGCCACCCTCTGCTACATTTCATGTGTCCTAATATAAATTGATTGACATTACTGACCTGTCATCCATCTTTTTTTCTCATTCCCAACTAATGCATTCATTTTTGATAAACTCTGCTTTCTTCCCATGTCTTAATATTATGCTAGCCTTTTTTCATTTTTCTGAAACATTATCTTTGCTCAGAAGCTAGAAGTTATCAGGAAAGAACATAACGACATTCTACCTCCTGAGCATATGGCATCATCAATACAAAAATGTATTAAAGTGAGAAAACATCCTATCTATATAAAGAGGCCCTAAAATACTGCAGGAGGCAACCAAATAAACTGGTATTTGTATAAAGCAGTGACAAAAACTTTGACTACTGTCACTTATTCTGATTCTTGGGACATCTTTTTTAGTACATCATAACACATAATTACACATTACACAATTTACTCAGAGGAATTGCCACCACGTGCATTGAGGCCCCCTTCAGAAGTCATGTGAGCACAAGGATGAGGTAAGCCTTAAAAACCAGATTAAAAGACTAAAGGATGCTCGATATCCCAACAGCACCATCACACCCGTGTGCTAAACCTTCCTGCAGAAAGTCAAGTTAAACAAAACAGGACCAAAATAAAAACAGAATGACCAAAGATCTTTGCATGCTATACCTACGTACATAAAGTGTTTCACAATATAAAGAAAATAGCGAGCCGATATGATTTTATCTTGTTATTTGCCATCCCTTGCAAGTTTTCAAAAGTGTGTGTACTAAAAAGCAACAGGAATAGCTATTATTTCACCATTCGTCACGAGAATAGGTATACTGAATGCCAATATAATGTTGTGTGTGAGATACTATTGACACGTGGAAACGTAAACATAAGACAAACTGGGCAATGCCCCAATGTTTGAGCAAGACAGCATGCTTAAAATGTTAAGAATGGCTATGGTAGTCGCATGGCCATACACTGTAAAGAATGTAAGTGCAGTTCTATGTTTCATAAAACACTGTTTTTGAAAAAAGCAAGAACAAGAAATGAAAGAGAGACTGTGAAAGCATTTTCTTGTCAGGAAGGCCATGGATCAGTGCATCAGTATACCTTCACTCATCCATTCGGAGAGAGAGTATTCTTTTCTCAGTTAAGATTATATTATCATGGTCTCACATGTGTCGTTGTGCATGAGTACTGTTCTTGTACTCTGTAGAAAAGTGGGCGTAGTACCTTCAATAAAATTTAGTTGGCAGTCAGCGCTCTTTCCTGTCCTTTTTTGTCTCTTCCTCAGCTTCTCTCACTGTTACTAGAACACAAACCACGATGAACCAACTTGCCCAGATTAAGCTATTGTTGACGAAAAGTCAGAGCATGAGAATACTTCAGGGGCTCAGAACCTCCTCACTACCCGTCTAGTTACGGCCCTGGTCTATGTGTTCCGAGAGTGAAAGCACTAGTGGAGCTATCTAACTACCTAACGGTGAGGAGGGTTTGTGTATACTCGAGCTTGTTTTCATGATATGATGAGAGGTGGCAGGTTGTTGAAATAATATGCTGTGTGGGAGGTCAAGATTTTGATTGAGAACGCTGAGTATGAGCCAGTGACATTAGGCGTTCAAGACTTTTTGCGATATTCACTCTAGCATAGGACCTTGGTTGGTGGTGACGTGTGCATTTGATCACATTGTAGTCTTCCATCATAATTTTTTTGCCACTTGGCGTCGACGCTCTTGAGTTGTACCAAAGTAATTAAGCATCTAGGTACAAGGTATCTTCTGTCAGTGTTTCAATGAAGAGCTGAATATGAGTAATAGCTTCCATCGATACTTCTGGCATTGGTGTATGCACATTTCTTTTGAAGTTCTCTTGTAAAAAAGGCATTAAAGGTATGTTTTGTGACTTTTTAGTGTTGGCCAGAACTGCTGGTGTGTCCGAACGGCTCTTCGATTGGTTGTGGTGTTGTCTTGTTCAGGGCCACAGAGCTTTCAGTCTTTTTTTATATTTGCCTTCACAGGAATGCTCTTTGCATGCTTCTTCAGTACTTTGTATTATTCCTAAAGCATTGACTTCCAGATTTTGATTGTGGTGCTTAATCTAGTGTTCAACTTCACGCTAGCTTCATTTGCACGCAAAGCAAGAACTCAGGAGTATGGTAACTTTTGCTATGGGTTTTCCCTTCTTCAGTCTACTGCATTTTTGCCTGTGTTGTCTAAGCGCTGACAGCCTCGTACGACAGCTTTTTTTTTGTGCACTTATTGTGTGCCAATGACTTATTTGCCTCCTCAGCTAAAGACTTTTTGTTTATAAGAGAAAGCTCTGTCTGTATTGCTTTTGTCATTTGCTGATGGTGTATCTTCAGTATCTTTTCTCAGTGTACACTATACTTGAATGGAAGAGCAGCATGAATACCTTCAGCTGTTAGCAGGCTTTTAGCTGCTGTAATACCGATTGATGCTCCTTTCTCAGGCGTTCTATTTTGGGATGGTTGGCATGTCATTGCTTCTTTTAAACTTTAAAACTGCAGGTGCAACCTTTTTCGGTTACAACCTGGTCTATTTTTTCCCTGTGGTTATACTAATATATATATATCTAATATATATATATTATATATATATATATATTTAATATATAATTATTTGCTAACTTGAGGAAACAAGGCCTCTTTCACGGTAGGTGCCACATCATGTGGAAGAGTACTTCTATTACTTGCCAAGATTGTGGGCCCCTTATAGAGTGGGAATCATGAATGCCACTGTTGATGGTGTCAACTTCAATAGCAGTAATTTCCAAGGCACTCGATCAATTATCCAAGGAAAAAATTATGTTCTTTGTCGTGAGTTTCAGGCAACTCTATAGTAATTTGTATGTAAATGAATACCTTCATCATTCTTGGCTGTCCTGTTTTATGGAAGCACATGTGCTTCGTTAATAACATAAAACACGCCACGCCTCACGCCACTGCGTGGCGTGAGAGTGCCGTGTTTTTTTTTTTGTTATTAGCGATTTGCCCTATGCATTCACGTTTCTTCTTTTTTTTTGTGTGTCGTACTTCTGTATCGCGCAGCCTACCGTTTTGGGCACACGTAAAAAAGTACATAAAGAAGATGCGTTCCACGCCGAAAATTCGCTGTTCGCACCGAGCTGGGCACCGACAGTGGTGCCCTACGACGCCCACACACTCCGCAAACACCCTTACCAGACCGTTTCGCTGCGATGTTTTGGGAATTCGTGTGGTCGTTGCATGAATATAGCGCGTGCGTGCGTGCGCACGCGGTCTGTGTGTTAGATCACGGCAACTGCATATGTTGTATGATTCCAGTCACCATAACGCAAACTGACGACCCCCGCTCTTCCCACACACGTCAAGCAGCAGCAAGTGCCGTTAACTGTACTGTGCTGTGAAAGCAAAACAAGATTCGATAGGTCGCGTAGATAGGCTTAGCCCGACACATGATACGATAAGATTGCGTCAGATATTTCGACGTCTACATGCACGCGTAAGACAGCGGTATCCTGCAGCAGCTTCGTCATACGTACGGATAGCACCGCATCGGACGTCACGTCTGACAGAGAAACTTGATCGGTAATTTTTTCTCACTTAAAAAGTCTACCTGCACAACTTCAACCAACGATTATGCATTTCAACGAGCTGTGCATGGTTTTTTAATGATTGATTGATTGATATGTGGGGTTTAACGTCCAAAACCACCATATGATTATGAGAGACGCCGTAGTGGAGGCTCCGGAATTTCGACCACCTGGGGTTCTTTACGTGCACCCACCAATCTGAGCACACGGGCCTACAACATTTACCGCCTCCATCGGAAATGCAGCCGCCGCAGATGGATTCGAACCCCCGCGACCTGCGGGTCAGCAGCCGTGGTACCTTAGCCACTAGACCGCCGCGGCGGGGCATGGTTTAATGACGAAAAGATAGTTCTAATATTGTGCCCGGCACATATATTACTCTCTCTCTAACTTGAAAAATCGGCGCGTGAATTGGGGGCCAGAACAGCGCCAAAAAGCAGCACACGCAGAAATTGGCTCATATTCTAATATTATGACATCGTGATGTTGACTTTTCAGCTGACGCCGGCAATAACGTTCAAACGGCGGGCCAATAATGCGGTCTTATTGGATGGCTCCCGCCCATATTGGCTGCTACTTGTACAACCTGGCCCGATGTGTCCGTTCTAATAGGCCGGCACAGCCTATATGGGCGGAAAGTTCTGAAAGCTGGCCCAATATAACCAATCTAATTAGAACTTGGCACAGCCATCATTGGCGGAAATGTTGTTAATGCTGGTCCAACATAGCCGTTCTATTCGGCTGGCAGAACCAATATTGGGGGTACGTTGTAAACGCTGGTCCAACGTCGGCCGTTCTATTTGGCTGGCACAGCCAATCTTGGCGGTACGTTGTGAAAACTGGGCCGTTCATGGCCAGGCAATGCCGATCTATCCCCAATATGGGCCAACCTTCTGTGCTGCCTGGGAACGTTCGATGCTTTGAGGTGGGTTTGACACACTTAGAAGAAGAGGCGAAGCAATCGAACTCCCTTAAAAGGTCATGATGCAGCCTTTCTCTCGTCTGACAGCGTCGAATTAATGTCGATGCGGTCTACAATTTCGTCATCCCCTTGCGTTTCCTCATACGCGAAGCACTCGTGACGTTGGCAACATGGTCTCATAAGCTAGGGTGGTTCCGCGGAAACGATGCCGGTGCTTGTAATTGAACACGTAACTATTATCGTTGACTGTCCGTCACGGACGCGAATACACTTCGGGTGGCGCATACACCTTGGAGCAGCACAAGTGATAAGTGCTTTCAGCCACCACGTCACCGTCTTGGAAGTCTTCACAAGTGACTTCGATGGGAACAGTTGCTCGAGGTGGCCAGGCCCCGGAAACTCTCAAGTTCAAGTGCTCACCTGTAGGGGGCGAAAAAATCAACCCTGGCGCGTTTCGCTTGCAAACACCCAGAGTGAATCTACTAACCTCTTTCGCCCCTCGCGCTATTGCACTTTCTTGTAGAGGCGCCTTCGTCGGGGCGAAGTTTTCTTTTTAAATGATCAAATACTACATGTTGCGTTACCGCTACACAAAAAAAAACATTTGTTCTTCTAGCGAGTAGTTTTCTTAAACACGAGCTGCGCCATCAACTTTTGTAATAATTCTTGCTCCAGCTAAATCGATGTCAGTAGCAGCCTATCGACATCATTATTCTCATTTAAAAGTTTGTGGTGGCCAACCGTTGCGACGGCAGGTAACGGCTCGCAGTACGTTCGGAGGTGTCTCGGACTGTTTCGTTCGCTGTATATATTTCGAGCCTCTGCCGACCGATACATTTTTCTTATTCTGTTTATTTTGACTAGTTCAAATGCTTTCGCGAAGGGAATTCAATGACTTTCGGGGAACGAAGCGACCGTTGAAGCTTTCATCGGATGAACACCCGTTGCAAGCCTAGGCCCGGTGAAAGAAACAACTTCATTTTTAAGGATGGCTGCTTGAGGGGCTAGTTGGTTCATTTCAAATATGTAGTTTTTTCTGCCAATGACTGCATAGGCGTCACACGGTGGCAGCACATTGCCGTATTAAATTTTAAAATTGTTGAACGTCTCAATCTGTAACAGGAAAAACGTGCGTAACTTGCGGCGTGCATGGCTTCACGTGGAACGAGTCGCTGACTCAATAGCTAATTCTGAAATTCTATCACCAGGTAACACCAACCAGGCCGTTGCGATAAAAGAAGGCAAAAAATACTGTCGCCTCGCATGTGTCTTCTTAGCTAGCTCATATTTTAGTGCAAAAAACGTACTAGGTAATAGCTTACTGCAGTCGCGTTTGAGAGAAATATCACATAATTATGGGTCTGGTTTTGCTATAGTGTGACAAAGGAAGGTCACATAAATGACAAATACTTTTTTCTGCCGCCCCGCCGCGTGTGGTCTAGTGGGTAAGGTACTTGGAGCTGACCCGCAGGTCGCGGGTTCGATTCTCGGCTGCGGCGAATGCCTGATCGAGGCGGAAATGTTGTAGGCCCGTGTGCTCAGATTCGGGTGCACGTTAAAGAACCCCAGGTGGTCTAAATTTCCGGAGCCCTCCACTACGGCGTCTCCCATAATCATATGGTGGTTTTGGGACGTTAAACCCCAGAAATGAATCAATTCTTTTTCTGCCACTGCCTCCTGACCCACCTGACATGGAAGCAATGTGTACAATGGGCAAGGAACCTGCTACATGACATGTCCTGTGAAGAAGGAGCCCTGAGTGATATACGTGTATGAGGTACCACTACATATATGTATAAAATACTGCTATTTACTAATTACCTGGGTTTATTTGTTTACTTTGGAAAATTTCATGCATTGATTATGCATTGATTTCATGCATTGAATATCTGGTGATGTTACTTCTTTTTCCAGACTGCCATGCAATGACAGGATGACTACCCCCAAATGTGCCCTCTGCAAGCACGTTTAAAACATCTGAATGTCCACTACAACAGGTCATCTCTAACCTCACACATGTAATGCTGTATTTGTGAATGTTTTACTGCGCATATCGTGAAGAGGTGCTTTAGATTGACTACAATAATTGCCTGCCTACCGTGGCATAGAATCTACACTTCAATATTGTTGGAAACTGTAACACAAGTAGTTAGATTGTGTGGCGCTGCTGAGCACAACAACACAATTTTGATCCCAGCCACTGTAGCCATATTTCGATGGGGGGTGAAACGCTAAGACGCTTGGTGCTTAAGGGTTTGTTCGATTTGCCTGCACCACATGATTTATTTACCAAGTGCTGCACCTCGCCATTCGTTTCAGTGGCACAGCAATGGCATCTTCTAAATCTTACCATTCATTTCAAAAAGCTCAGGAGAGGTACAGCACCAAACCTATTTCATGACTTTCCTGTACCTTCTGCTCTGACGGCGCTGTTTTGGTGCAGCCGCTCACCCGCTTAACAAACAACATAGCATTAGACGTAAGGGATGTACCCACCTCTACAAATGTGGCGTGTTTTGCCAAGAAGTTTTCATCTCATTAAATTAAGCGAACAAAAATAAGGATTCACCTCGTCGGCACCTTGCTTTAGCTCTGCCATGTTCAATAGGCTCCTAAAATAATTATTTATTTATTTATTTATTTAAAATACTTTACAAGCCCTTGTTGCAGGGCATTGTGAAAGGGGGGCTACAAAGGGTGAGTGTCGCGACAAAACCGTAAGGAAACATCAAACTTTGAAAGAACTCAACAAAAAATAACGCGCGTTATATGTCACTAAAGAGAAAATGTACAAAAAGACATTTGAAGTTACACATCGGAACATGCTGGTGGGAGGAGGAGAACAAAATTCCGCCAATACACTTACTAAAAAAACAACCTAGCACCACACGTACCAAAAATATTTTAGAGCAGCGCGCAGAAAGCAATTTGTGTTGTGAGAAATACAGATAATAAAGGGCGACAAGATA